>WNGS01163304.1:0-20881 GCA_020271785.1 Procambarus virginalis | reverse complement strand
TCCAGTAATGGTGGTACCTCCAGTAATGGTGGTACCTCCAGTAATGGGTGTACCTCCAGTAATGGTGGTACCTCCAGTAATGGTGGTACCTCCAGTAATGGTTGGTACCTCCATTAATGCGTGGTACCTCCAGTAATGGTGGTTCTCCAGTAATGGTGGTGCCCAGTAATGGTAGTACTTCCAGTAATGGTAGTACCTCCAGTAATGGTGGTACCTCAGTAATGGTAGTACCTCCAGTAATGGTGGTACCACCAGTAATAGTGGTACTCCAGTAATGGCGGTACCTCCAGTAATGGTGGTACCTCCAGTAATGAGGGTACCTTCAGTAATGGCGGTTCCTCCAGTAATGGTGGTACCTCCAGTGATGGTTGTACCTCCAGCAATGGTGGTACCTCCAGTAATGGTAGTACATCCAGTAATGGTTGTACCTCCAGTAATGGCGGTACCTCCATTAATGGTGGTACCTTCAGTAATGGTGCTACCTCCAGTAATGGTAGTACCTCCAGTAATGGTAGTACCTCCAGTAATGGTTATATCTCCAGTTATGGTAGTACCTCCAGTAATGGTGGTACCTCAATAATGGTGGTACCTCCAGTAATGGCGGTACCTCCAGTAATGGCGGTATCTCCAGTAATGGCGGTACCTCCAGTAATGGCGGTACCTCCAGTAATGGCAGTACCTCCAGTAATGGCGGTACCTCCAGTAATGGTGGTACCTTCAGCAATGGCGGTACCTCCAGTAATCGCGGTACCTCCAGTAATGGTGGTACCTCCAGCAATGGCGGTACCTCCATTAATGGCGGTACCTCCAGTAATGGTGGTACCTCCAGTAATGGCTGTACCTCCAGCAATGGCGGTACCTCCAGTAATGGCTGTACCTCCAGCAATGGCGGTACCTCCAGTAATGGAGGTACCGCCATTAATGGCGGTACCTCCTACCTACCTCCATCCACTCCCTCATGTTGGTATTGTGGTAAGACTAACCACCTCACAAGGGACTGTTGGTTCGCTCCTCGATTATCACCCCCTAGACAATTCTCTCGGTCTCCTCACCAACCAATAATTCTAGGCTCCCATATTGCAAATATCATAAACAAGTTGGTCACCACACGGCAGATTGTAGAGCTAGGCAAAGAATATTCCCACGGTCAGTTTTGGTGAAGCGCAGCATCTGAGACATTATAAGAACTCTCATAAATACAACTCCAAGCCCTGGTATAATACAACATCCAATTATAATAATCGATCACAGAACTCTGGAACTCAAAATGTTCATTCCATGTCGTCGGGAAACTCCCAAAGCCATCCGCTAACCAATTCAAGTTAGCCAGTCCAAGAACCCTCCCTGTGTACTCAGTAGCTACCAAAATAGATTTGGACACTTAACAGAGGAGGACACTGACTCTCGACTGGTTGTAGATGTTGACAGAGCCGCAGTGTATTTGACCCAGACGAGACGGAGACACCCTAGGCAACATAAATCACAAGTAGTAACTTGTCCAGTCTCAAGTGATGGCCCCCTTGTCTCAGTCATTGTACATGGTAGAGTATTGAAAGTTTTTCTTGACTTGGGTGCAAAAATTAATATTATGAAGCCCTCAGCTCTTAGGGATATTGCAAGTAAGCACCCTACTCCTGTAAAAAAGTCACCCATACCTTTTCTAAGTGGTGTTTCAGGAAATACAATAGAAGTTCAGGGAGAAATTTACCTCCCATTCAAGTTAGATGACATTACATTGTCTATAACTTGTTTAGTTGTTTACGGTATCCATTTTCCTGGTGACATTCTCTTAGGTCTGTATATCATGATTGATGAAAATATTTCATTGTTTCCCCATCGTTGGAACATTAGTATCAAAGACCATGTCATACCCTTGTGTAGCATGTATCGACAGGGTCATGAGTTCAACCTTCAATCAGATAACGTTAATTTTGTCGACACCCGACTCACTAACATAAGTTTGTCAGATCCTTGTCGCGGTAGTATACCCAAGAAGACAGGCACTCTACTGAAGCATTGTAGTTGTGCAGTTGTTAAGGAGAGTGAGTACCGAGACTTTCTGGAAGGGGGACGCCCTAATGGATTCACGTTGTCTTGCTCGCCTGGCAGCTTCCATCTCTGAAGTCAGTGGTTCAATAGCTACTGACACTGTGCTGCACTCTCATTCTCTCACCAGAGTAAGAGTTAAGGTTCAGGGAGTGCCTGAGTGAGACTCAACCAAAATTGATCCACAGCCACATCAGGAGGAAAGCAACAGTGAAAGAACAGGTGACGAAACTGAGAACGGGTGAGGACTGTTACACAGAGAATGACAAAGAGGTGTGCAAAGAACTCAACAAGTGATTCCAGGATGTTGTTGTTCTTGTTTTAGATTCAGCTACTCAGAAAAAACTTTCCATGTTGCACTGCTAGAGTGAGATCTGAGTCCGGAAGGCCATCACAAGTGAATGAGGATAGTTCCCTAAACTAAGTGAGGTGGCAATAAACCAGACAGCTTTTGAAGGGTTTGAAATTACTAGAGATGAGGTTAGGAGGTTGGATCTTGACCTGAGAATGGCTGTTGCACCAGATAGATTCTCACCATGGGTACTGAGAGAGTGTGCAGAAGAACTGTGCTTGCCACTCTTCATGGTGTATAATAAGCCACTGGAAACTGGAGACCTACCAGAAATATGAAGACAGCTAATGTATTCCCAATATACAGAAAAGGTGATAGACACGAGTCATTGAACTACAGACGAGTGTCCCTAACCTGTATACCATGCAAGGTGATGGAGAAAATTATGAGAAAAGACCAAGTAAAACCTCTGGAGACAAGAGACTTCGTGACACTCCACCAACATGGGTCCGTAGATGCCAAATCTTGCCTAAAAGGTTTATTAAAAGGTCATTAGATCTTTTTTATCAGGTTGTAGACCTGGTGACAAAGATTAAGCAGGAAAGAGAAGGATGGGCAGACTGAATTTTCTTGGACTTTCGGAAAGCGCTTGACACAGTACCCCATACTCTTATGGGGTACTGTGCGGGTGCATAAGTTGGAGAAACAGGCAAGAGTAACTGGTAATGTGCTCCAGTGGATAAGAGAGTACCTAAGCAATAGGAAGCAGAGAGTTACAGTGAGGAGTGAGATCTCAAATTGGCGGGAAGTCACCAGTGGGGTCACACGGAGCTCTGTACTCGGACCTATACTGTTTCTGATATACGTAAATCATCTTCCAGAGGGTATACACTCATTCCTCTCAATGTTTGCTGATGATGCCAAAATTATGAGAAGGAATAACACAGAGGAGAACAGCATAACGCTAGAAGATGATCTGGACAAATGTCTGTTACAGTTTAACCCGAGCAAATGTAAGGTAATGAAAATACGTGTAGGGAACAACAGACCAGATACAGGACAGTGAGAAAGACCTGGAGGTTGATATCACATCAGACCTGTTCCCTGAAACCCATATCAAGAGGATAATATCAGCGGCATATGCCAGGTTGGCCAACATAAGAACTGTCATTAGAAACTTGTGTAAGGGATCATTCAGAACTTTGTATACCATATATGTCAGACCAATCCTGAAGTATGCAGCTCCAGCATGGAGTCCATATCAAATTGAACATAAGACTAAACTGGAAAAGGTTCAAAGGTATGCCACCAGACTAGTACCCATACTGAGGGGTATGAACTACGAGAAGAGACTACGGGAGTTAAATCTAATGTTGCTGGAAGACAGACAAGTTAGAGGAAACATGATTACCACATACAAGATTATCTAAGGAATTGATGGGGTAGATAAAGACAACCTATTTAATTCATGGAGCACATGCACTAGGAGACACAGGTGGCAATTAAGGTCACAAATGAGCCTAGAGACATTAGAATTTTTTTTTGCATCAGAGAAATTGACAAATGGAATGCATTAGGCAGTGATGAGGTGGAGGCTGACTCCATACACTGTTTCAAGTGTAGATATGATAGAGCCCAGTAAGCTCAGGAACCTGTACACCAGTTGATTGACAGTTGAGAGGCGGGTCCAAAGAGCCAGAGCTCAACCCCCGCAAGCACCACTAAGAGTACACACACCCCTCCCCAGCCAGTAGAGACCCTCTTCAGATTTGCTCCCCAACCCCAGGTCCCCCCATGTTCCCCCCCCCCATGCCTTCCTTCTTCCCTAATCCCTTCCCCCACCCCAGGCACTTCCCTGTTTCTCCAGCCAAAGCTCTCATTCCTCCCACACCTCTCTCCCTCCTTTCCACCTACCCCAGGCTCCCCTTCTTCCCGAACATCTGACCTCCCGGTCCCACTACTCAAGGCTCCCCTTCATTCTCCAAACATTGACTTCCCTCCCCCCCTTCCACATGTCCCTCCTGCGCCCCCACCCTAAGCCCTAATTGACCCCAACTCCAGACCTACACCTCAGCTACACCACCCCAGACCCTCCTAGTTTCCCCATACCGGATTATCCCAGCCCCTTCTCACCCCCAGATCCTCCATGTCCACCCTTCTAGGCCCCTCCCACCCCAGACACCCCTTGTCTCCTCCTACTCCAGTGGAATCAACAGAAACTGAGGATGAACAGATTAGAGTCAGTTTCAAGATAATGTACTCGAACATAAATGGAATTACTAGCAAGGCAAGTGAACTTAGGGAAAGAGCACAGGAATGGAACTTGGATGTAATCAGACTCACGGAAACAAAACTCTCAGGAATCATAACGAATGCAGTGTTTCCCCAGGACTACACTGTAAAAGGGAGAGAGAGGGAAGGGGAGGTGACAGAGTGGCCGTACTGATGAGAAAGTAATGGAGTTTCAAGATGGTTATCCCATGCTGCGAGGGGTTCAGAGACTACATAACAGGCACCAGGACAATGGGAGGACCAAGAGTAGTAGTTGCAATTATATATAACCCTCCACCAAACGACAGAAGACCAAGGCAAGAGTATGACAGAAACAACATGGCAGTTAACACTATAATTGAGAGGGCCGCCTCTGCTGCCTGTAGACACAGATCCCATCTGCTCATTATGGGGGACTTTCATCACGGAAGGATAGACTGGGAAAACAAGGAACCGCATAGAGGTGAGGAAACATGGAGAGCTAAAGTGTTAGAAGTGGTGACAAGGAACTTTTTAAGTCAGCGTGTCAGGGAACCCACAAGATTGAGAGGCAACGATGAACCAGCAAGACTCTACCTAGTCTTCACTCTGAATGGCATAAGGGAAATCGATTTCGAATCCTACCGTGGGAATGAGCAACCACAGTGTACTGATGTTTGAGTATCTGGTCGAAGTAGGTTTAATGTACTCAAGGAAGGGACCAAAAAACATAAGGCTGGCATTCCAAAATGGAAACTATGAGGAGATAAAAACATTCCTATTAGATATAACATGAGAAACAGAGCTCAGAGGAAAGACGGCCCAAGACATAATGGATTCCATCATGCAGAAGTGTAAGGAGGCTTATTGTGTCTTTTGTGTCTTTTGGTCTCTGGCCCTCTCGCAATTTCTGTTGAACCAATCCTGTTTCCTAGTTCTGCATCTCTGTTTTGGTATTAATTTTTGTGTGCCTTTATCATATATTTCACAAAACTTGACATACATCTCATTCACTTCCTTGCCTAGCATCAAGTCTGTCCAATTATACTCACTAAAAAAATTTTTAAGGTTGCCATAATGTCCTCTCCTAAAGTCAGGTTTTTCAGTTGCATCAACCTTCATATTTTCTTCCAGATTATAACGCATTGCATACTTTATTCCCAAAAAGACATGGTCACTTTTACCCAAGGGAGGAAGGTACTGAATGTCAAATATTTCTTCCTCCTTCCTGGTAAATATCAAATCTAGCATGGAGGGAACGTTCCCTTCCCTCATCCTCGTGGCTTGTTTAACATGTTGATACAGGAATGTTTCCAGGATGAGGTCTACAAATTTACAGGTCCAAAAATCTTCTATTTTAGCTTCATATGCTTTCCAGTCTATGAATTTCAAGTTGAAGTCGCCGACTATCTACAGTCGTGAAATATCGTTATCCGCTCTCGCTATGATCTCTCTCATTATTGTTATAAGACCTTCTCGTTTACTATCTAGCTCCTCCTTTGACCATGTGCTGCTTGGCGGTGGACTATATGCATTTATGATCATTAGTTTATCATCCTCATGGCAGATCTCTAGTGCTATTATGTCAACTTCTTGTGGATTGGCTGTCATTATTTCATTCGCCTTTAGGTGTTCTTTCACCAGCACAGCAACGCCACCGCCTTTCCTAATTTTGCTGTCCCGTCTCCAAATTGAGTAGCTCCTTGGGAATATGACCTCATTTAAAATAACATCTTCAAGTTTTGTCTCCGTGAGTGCAACAATGTCTGGTGTCTGCAGCTGTATTACATCACTTAACTCCAGTATCTTTGACCTTACTCCATCTATGTTGGTGTATGCAATCTTCAGGAACTTGTTCCCCCTCTTCTTATTTTTCACTCCCCCTCTCTCTAATGATTTTGTTGGTTTGCCTTTATGTACCACTTTACTGGTCTGCCTACCCCTATCACTTTGTAGAAGAATTGATTTCTTCTTCATTCCTGCTCTTATTTATACGTTTTGCCTCGGCGAGGTTCAGTTTCAGCTTTTCTCTATCTTCTTTTGAAAGAGCTCGACCACACTTTCCCATCCTCATCACTTTGTAATTTTCTAGCATTCCTTAGTACTTCTTCCATCTGTTTGACACCATTTAGGGTGATCATCAAAGGTCGATCTTTCCCTTTTACATATCTGCCTATTCTCCTGTAGTCGCACACATTCTCTATGGTTGTAAGACCTTCCACGAGGCTAACAATTTTATCTACTACTTTTGCTTCTTCTAGAGCTCTTTCTGACCTAGATGTTATCCCCTTTTCTTTGCAGCCAAAAATGATCAGGGACTTACTCCGATCAACTGTGTTTTGCACCAACTTCGAGTTAGATGCCAATTCTTTTCTCACTTCCAGCCTAATGTTTGTTATATCTTGGTTGCTGCAGTGTTTGACTTCCTTTACTGCTTCTTCATTTTTTTCCTTCTCCTTGGCCACTTGTGCATAGGTGAGTTGCATATCTTTCTTGCACTGTTCTATACCCTGTGTAACTTCCTCCATCTGTGCTGATAAAAGCTGTTTCTCCTGTTGAATTTCCTTACCTAACCTATTGTAGTCATTTATGTTTAAATTTACTTGAACTTCTTCCAAAGCTATTTTTAAGAGTTTATTTTCTTCTTCCATGGCTTTGCAATTCGTTTCCAATTGGTTCTTATCCTTGCACAAGTCTTTCACTAAACTCTCAAGACATACAACTTTGCTACTTAAATGGTCATTACTTTCTTTCAATTTACTAATTATTTCTACATGAGAGGTCACTATAGTATCTAATTTTACCAACTTGTTGTATAAACTAGTTATATCAATGCTTTCTTCATTGAATCCAGCAAAATCGAGCTCTGTTTTGTATTTCCTCTTGCCGGCGGCCATCTTGAATGTTCTTCTCTGCACTGGAAACATTAGGGCAACTTTTTCTCATCCAATTTTTCACATCCCTTGGCACATTCCTGTTATCTCACCTATTTTTCAAAAGCACTATACCTTTATGTTCTCTGGGACACCACTCACTATCATCTTCCTGTACTACAATACTTAGGATTGTTGAAATTTGCTTGAGCTCCTCTTGTCTGCCTCTTGGGAAAGAACTTGGGATAAGGTGTGGTGTGTGGTGTGTGTGTGTGTGTGTGTGTGTGTGTGTGTGGTGTGTGTGTGTGTGTGTGTGTGTGTGTGTGTGTGTGTGGTGTGTGTGTGTGTGTGTGTGTGTGTGTGTGTACTCACCTAGTTGTACTCACCTAGTTGTGCTTGCGGGGGTTGAGCTCTGGCTCTTTGGTCCCGCCTCTCAACCGTCAATCAACAGGTGTTCAGGTTCCTGAGCCTATTGGGCTCTATTATCTACACTTGAAACTGTGTATGGAGTCAGCCTCCACCACATTGCTTCCTAATGCATTCCATTTGTCAACCACTCTGACACTAAAAAAGTTCTTTCTAATATCTCTATGGCTCATTTGGGCACTCAGTTTCCACCTGTGTCCCCTTGTGCGTGATCCCCTTGTGTTAAATAGCCTGTCTTTATCAACCCTGTCGATTCCCCTGAGAATCTTAAATGTGGTGATCATGTCCCCCCTAACTCTTCTGTCTTCCAACGAAGTGAGGTTCAATTACCGTAGTCTCTCCTCGTAGCTCATACCTCTCAGCTCGGGTACTAGTCTGGTGGCAAACCTTTGAACCTTCTCCAGTGTGTGTGTGTGTGTGTGTGTGTGTGTGTGTGTGTGTGGGTGTTTGTGTGTGTGTGTGTGTGTGTGTGTGTGTGTGTGTGTGTGTGTGTGTGTGTGTGTGTGTGTGTGTGTGTGTGTGTGTGTGTGAGAGGGAGGTAGCAATGCAAGGAGCTACCTCACAGGAAGCAGCAAGGTGCACCAGTCAGGTGATGGAGAGAAAAAGATCAGTGGTAGTTGTAGGCATCAAAGAACAGGAAAGATCCAATAGGCAGGAATGGAATAGCAAGGATAGAGAGGCAGTACATGGGCTACTGAAGAGGTTACAGATAGAAGGGGCTGAACAAAACATTGAGAAGGTTTTCAGGTTGGGCTGGTACAACAAGGACAGAAACTTTATAAAGGTGGTGTTTACAAACGAGGCCACCAAAGAGGTCATTTTAGAAAGGAAGAGTCGTCTGCAATATGTGGAGGGATACAAAAAAGTATTCCTGCCGACGGACAGGACAAAGGAGGAGAGAGCCAGGGCAGCAGAGGCAAGGAGGAAGCGCAGGGAGAGAGGAGTAAACCAGGAAATCTCAGCCCCCAACACAACAATCCCAGAGACAAGAGGGGAACCCACAACCATCATACCAGCAACACCAGTGGGGAGAGCAACACCACCACCCCCCCTCTGAATGGAAACCCTCCCTTCTGCTCACCCTACCTGCCCCTACTCAAATGCTCACCCAACCCTCCCTTCCCCCCCATCCCATTCTGACCCTGTCACCCCTCCCCATTCCCACTATGTCCCCCCTCCTGCCTTTCCCCCCTCCCTCTTCATCCCATTCTGACCCTGTCACCCCTCCCCCATTCCCACTATGTCCCCCCTCCTGCCTTTCCCCCCTCTCTCTTCATCCCATTCCCACCATGTCCCCCCTCCTGCCTTTCCCCCCTCCCTCTTCATCCCATACCCTCCCTATTCCCTTATCCCCCCCTCACCCCATATCCACCATGTTCCCCCTATCTCCTTAACCCCACCCCTACCTGTCCCCCCTTCCCTTGAGCCCCCACTCCTCACCGAAAATCCTCTGAGACCCTGCAAACCACTTCACGGATCTTCTCACCCAGGATACAGCTTTCCCCACCAGCAGAATGCTCGCCAAGAAGGGACAAGAAAATTAACAGAAGAAAGTAAGCCTCAAGGCAATGTACACTAACATAGATGGGATTACAGATAAAACAAGTAAACTCAAAGAATGGGCAGTAGAAAGAAACCCAGACATGATAGCACTCGCAGAAACAAAGCTAACGAAAACTATAACAAACGCAGCAAATGACTCATTCCTCTCAATGTTTGCTGACGACGCCAAATTATGAGTCGGATTATGGCAGAGGAGACAGCTTGAGGCATCAAGAAGATCTGGACAAGCTGCAGGAATGGTCGAACAAATGGTTGTTAGAGTTTAACCCAAGCAAATGTAATGTAATGAAGATAGGGGCTGGAAGTAGGAGACCAGATACAAGGTATCATTTGGGTGATGAAATACTTCAAGAGTCAGAGAGAGAGAAAGACCTGGGGTTTGATATCACGCCAGACCTGTCCCCTGAAGCTCATGTCAAGAGGATAACATCACCAGCATATGCCAGGTTGGCTAACATAAGAACGGCCTTTTGAAACTTGTGTAAGGACTCTTTCGGACATAATATACCACATATATCAGACCAATCCTGGAGTATGCGGCTCCAGCATGGAGTCCATATCTAGTCAAGCTTAAGACTAAACTGGAAAAGGTTCAAAGGTTTGCGATCAGACTAGTACCTGAGCTGAGAGGTATGAGCTACGAGGAGAGACTACGGGAATTAAACCTCACTTCGCTGAAAGACAGAAGAGTTAGGGATGACATGATCACCACATTCAAGATTCTCAAGGAATCGACAGGTAGATAAAGAAAGGCTATTTAACACAAGGGGCACACGCACTAGGGGACACAGATGGAAACCGAGTGCCCAAATGAGCCACAGAGACATTAGAAAGAACTTTTTTAGTGTCAAAGTGGTTGACAAATGTAATGCATTAGTAAGTGATGTGGTGGAGGCTGACTCCATACACAGTTTCAAGTGTAGATATGATAGAGCCCAATAGGCTCAGGAACCTGTACACCTTTTGATTGACGGTTGAGAGGCGGGACCAAAGAGCCAGAGCTCAACCCCGCAAGCATAACTAGGTGAGTATACACACACACACACACACAAAGTGCCCTACAAACTAGGTATAACGTCAGGTGTCACCTTTAATTTTTGAGTCTGACAATAACACCTCGTCTTCGCTGTGTCATGTCGGGTATTGGAATTCAATGGTGTGGCAGGAAGCCCTCTGAGAGTGGGGGGGAGCGTTCAGTGGGGTCCTCGCCTCTTACACTACCACCATCACTGTGACAGGGAGCCCTCAGAGAGAGAGAGGGGTGCGTTCAGTGGGGTCCTCGCCTCTTACACTACCACTATCACTGTGACAGGAGCCCTCATAGAGAGAGGTGTGTTCAGTGGGGTCCTCGCCTCTTACACTACCACTATCACTGGACAGGGAGCCCTCAAGAGAGAGAGGGGGTGCGTTCAGTGGGGTCCTCGCCTCTTACACTACCACTATCACTGTGACAGGGAGCCCTCATAGAGAGAGGTGTGTTCAGTGGGGTCCTCGCCTCTTACACTACCACTATAACCTGTGGCAGGGAGCCCTCATAGAGAGGGGTGTGTTCAGTGGGGTCCTCGCCTCTTACACTACCACTATAACTGTGGCAGGGAGCTCTCAGAGAGAGAGAGGGGTGCGTTCAGTGAGGTCCTCGCCTCTTACACTACCACTATAACTGTGGCAGGGAGCTCTCAGAGCGAGGGAGCGTTCATTAGGGTCCTCGCCTCTTACACTACCACCATAACTGTGTTAATGATGGAACTGGGCGCAAGATGAGCGGTTTCGCATCAAAAACAATATTTTATCGGCTTCTAGTCCGCGTATATCAGTCGACTGTTGTCGGTAACAAAGACCGGCTTCCTTGTATCNGAAGTTTCTCCTCCTGTTATGGTGACCACCCGTGCTCAAGCTGCACGACCACCGCCAGCTGACTCTACTGCTACCGCTGTCTCTCAAGACCCTTCGAAACTACGCCCTAATCTGACCGCTTTAGAGTTCCGTAAGTTACAGAGAGAAGATCTTACCTTGACACCATTATTCTTTCAGGCTGAGACCCAATCCGACAGTGTTCCTGGGTTCTTCTTGGAGAACGAATTACTCTATCGCAGGTATAGACCCAGTAAACTGAAGGACGCGGACGATTGGACAAACATTGAACAACTAGTGATTCCTACCAGCCTGCGGCCCACGATTCTACACCTGGCCCACGGAGCTCTATCACACTACGGGTTTAACAAGACATACCATGGGATTCGCCAAGACTACTACTGCCAGGTATGGTTAATGACGTAAAGAAATTTGTTCAAATGTGCCACGTGTGTCAGAAGGCAGAGAAACCAAACGTTTCAATTCCCAGAGCACCACTGACACCCTCCAGGTGCCTGAGGAACCATTCCACAGACTTATTATTGACTGTGTTGGTCCTTTGCCTCGGACCACTGCCGGCAACGCCTATATCTTAACCATCCTGTGTCCTACCACCAGATTCCCGATAGCAGTTCCAGTGAAAAATATTACGGCTGCTACAGTGGTGAAGAATCTACTGAAAATCTTCACCCAGTATGGATTTCCGAGGGAGATTCAGAGCGACTGTGGTACCAACTTCACCAGTGATCTCTTCAAACGGACTCTGGAGGAGTTCAACATCAAACAGGTACTGTCCAGCCCCTATCATCCTGCTTCACAGGGTTCTCTTGAACGTAGTCATCAGACTATCAAGGCACTCTTAAAAAAGTTTTGTAATGAGACCTCAAAGAATTGGGATAGGCAACTTGATCTCATCATGTGTATTTTCAGAAGTCGTATCAAAAGATACGTTTTACAGCTGCTCAAACGTATATATCAAGACAGCCACACGCACCTGCAACTCCCCCTCCCCCCATTCCTGCACACCTGGCCGCCGCACCGACCCGCAACTGCTGCAGTCCCAGCCAAACTACTTGTTGCCGGCCGTCCTGCATTCTCATTGGCCGTTCAAGAACACGCCACTTCAGTCCTTGTCCAACCACGTTCCAAGCCAAGGCAACGTCGGGGTCGGCTGGCCGCACCATCATCAAAATATCTCGTGCTCTCACGCTATGAACACCTAGTTGGTTCACCTCGTGTGATCAAGTAGAGGTTTATAGCTAGCGCATATATTTCCAGCACTATTTTTATATTGTATGTCATTTATCCTCCCGCTAACGTAATTCATTTCTGTGTTCAGTTATTTTTTCACTTGTTGTCTTGCACATTTACACAGCCAAGAAATTGTCTTTATTTTACTTTGCTTTTTTTAGATTTATTAAATGTCATTGTTTATTATTGTGTTTTGTGTCTCTTCCCTTACCTTACCACAGATTATCAAACAAGCAGTCATTCTTTTTTTTCTCTTTTTTTTACTTTTTGTTTTATGTGTGACAAAGCATTAACATCTGCAGCGGAAGACTGCCGAACACCATACTCCACTTCTTTACCGTCACAGTGGTACTTCCAGTAATGGTAGTACCTCCAGTAATGGCGGTACCTCTAGTAATGGTAGTACCTCCAGTAACGGTAGTATCTCCAGTAATGATGGTACCTCCAGTAATGGTAGTACCTCCAGCAATGGTAGTACCTCAAGTAATGGTAGTACCTTCAGTAATGGTGGTACCTCCAGTAATTGTAGTACCTCCAGTATTGGTAGTACCTCCAGTAATGGTAGTACCTCCAGTAATGGTAGTACCTCCAGTAACGGTAGTACCACCAGTAATGGTGGTACCTCCAGTAATGATGGTACCTTCATTAATAGTGGTACCTCCAGTAATAGGGGTGCCTCCAGTAACGGCGGTACCTCCAGTAATGGCGGTACCTCCAGTAATGGCAGTACCTCCAGTGATTGCGGTACCTCCAGTAATGGTGGTACCTTCAGCATGGCAGTACCTCCAGTAATGGTAGTACTCCAGTAATGGTAGTACTCCAGTAATGGTAGTACCTCCAGTAATCATAGTACCTCCAGTAATGATGGTACCTCCAGTAATGGTGGTTCCTCCAGTAATGATGGTACCTCCAGCAATAGTGGTACCTGCACTAATGGTAGAACCTCCAGTAATAGTAGTACCTCCAGTAATGGTGGTACCTCCAGTAATCATAGTACCTCCAGTAATGGTAGTACCTCCAGTAATGGTAGTACCTCCAGTAATGGCGGTGCCTCCAGTAATGGTAATACCTCCAGTAATGGTAGTACCTCCAGTAATGGTAGTACCTCCAGTAATGGCGGTACCTTCAGTAATGGCGGTACCTCCAGCAATGGTGGTACCTCCAGTAATGGTGGTACCTTCAGTAATGGTGGCACCTTCACTAATGGTGGTACCTCCAGTAATGGTAGTACCTCCAGTAATGGTGGTACCTCCAGTAATTGTGGTACCTCCAGTAATGGTGGTACCTCCAGTAATGGTGGTACCTTCAGTATTTTTAGTACCTTCAGTAATGGAAGTGCCTCCAGTAATGGTAGTACCTCCAGTAATGGTGGTACCACCAGTAATGGTAGTGCCTCCAGTAATGGTAGTACCTCCAGTAATGGTGGTACCACCAGTAATGGTGGTACCTCCAGTAATAGTGGTACCTCCAGTAATGGTAGTACTTCCAGTAATGGTAGTACCTCCAGTAATGGTGGTACCTCCAGTAATGGTAGTACCTCCAGTAATGGTGGTACCACCAGTAATAGTGGTACCTCCAGTAATGACGGTACCTCCAGTAATGGTGGTACCTCCAGTAATGGTGGTACCTCCAGTAATGGTAGTACATCCAGTAATGGTTGTACCTCCAGTAATGGCGGTACCTCCAGTAATGGTGGTACCTTCAGTAATGGTGCTACCTCCAGTAATGGTAGTACCTCCAGTAATGGTAGTACCTCCAGTAATGGTTATATCTCCAGTTATGGTAGTACCTCCAGTAATGGTGGTACCTCCAGTAATGGTGGTTCCTCCAGTAATGGCGGTACCTCCAGTAATGGCAGTATCTCCAGTAATGGCGGTACCTCCAGTAATGGCGGTACCTCCAGTAATGGCGGTACCTCCAGAAATGGCGGTACCTCCAGTAATGGTGGTACCTTCAGTAATGGCGGTACCTCCAGTAATGGCGGTACCTCCAGTAATGGTGGTACGTCCAGCAATGGCGGTACCTCCAGTAATGGCGGTACCTCCAGTAATGCGGTACCTCCAGTAATGGCTGTACCTCCAGCAATGGCGGTACCTCCAGTAATGTTGGTACCTTCAGTAATAGCGGTACCTCTAGTAATGGCGGTACCTCCAGTAATGGTGGTACCTCCAGCAATGGCGGTACCTCCAGTAATCGCGGTACTTCCAGTAATGGCGGTACCTCCAGTAATGGTGGTACCTCCAGCAATGGCGGTACCTCCATTAATGGCGGTACCTCCAGTAATGGTGGTACCTCCAGTAATGGCTGTACCTCCAGCAATGGCGGTACCTCCAGTAATGGCGGTACCTCCAGCAATGGCGGTACCTCCAGTAATGGTTATACCTCCAGTTATGGTAGTACCTCCAGTAATGGTGGTACCTCCAGTAATGGTGGTACCTCCAGTAATGGTAGTACCTCCAGCAATGGTAGTACCTCAAGTAATGGTAGTACCTTCAGTAATGGTGGTACCTCCAGTAATTGTAGTACCTCCAGTAATGGTAGTACCTCCAGTAATGGTAGTACCTCCAGTAATGGTAGTACCTCCAGTAACGGTAGTACCACCAGTAATGGTGGTACCTCCAGTAATGATGGTACCTTCATTAATAGTGGTACCTCCAGTAATAGGGGTGCCTCCAGTAACGGCGGTACCTCCAGTAATGGCGGTACCTCCAGTAATGGCAGTACCTCCAGTGATTGCGGTACCTCCAGTAATGGTGGTACCTTCAGCATGGCAGTACCTCCAGTAATGGTAGTACTCCAGTAATGGTAGTACTCCAGTAATGGTAGTACCTCCAGTAATCATAGTACCTCCAGTAATGATGGTACCTCCAGTAATGGTGGTTCCTCCAGTAATGATGGTACCTCCAGCAATAGTGGTACCTGCAGTAATGGTAGAACCTCCAGTAATAGTAGTACCTCCAGTAATGGTGGTACCTCCAGTAATCATAGTACCTCCAGTAATGGTAGTACCTCCAGTAATGGCGGTACCTCCAGTAATGGTAATACCTCCAGTAATGGTAGTACCTCCAGTAATGGTAGTACCTCCAGTAATGGCGGTACCTTCAGTAATGGCGGTACCTCCAGTAATGGTGGTACCTCCAGTAATGGTGGTACCTTCAGTAATGGTGGCACCTTCACTAATGGTGGTACCTCCAGTAATGGTAGTACCTCCAGTAATGGTGGTACCTCCAGTAATTGTGGTACCTCCAGTAATGGTGGTACCTCCAGTAATGGTGGTACCTTCAGTATTTTTAGTACCTTCAGTAATGGAAGTGCCTCCAGTAATGGTAGTACCTCCAGTAATGGTGGTACCACCAGTAATGGTAGTGCCTCCAGTAATGGTAGTACCTCCAGTAATGGTGGTACCACCAGTAATGGTGGTACCTCCAGTAATAGTGGTACCTCCAGTAATGGTAGTACTTCCAGTAATGGTAGTACCTCCAGTAATGGTGGTACCTCCAGTAATGGTAGTACCTCCAGTAATGGTGGTACCACCACCAGTAATAGTGGTACCTCCAGTAATACCTCCAGTAATGGTGGTACCTCCAGTAATGGTGGTACCTCCAGTAATGGTGGTACCTCCAGTAATGGTAGTACATCCAGTAATGGTTGTACCTCCAGTAATGGCGGTACCTCCAGTAATGGTGGTACCTTCAGTAATGGTGCTACCTCCAGTAATGGTAGTACCTCCAGTAATGGTAGTACCTCCAGTAATGGTTATATCTCCAGTTATGGTAGTACCTCCAGTAATGGTGGTACCTCCAGTAATGGTGGTTCCTCCAGTAATGGCGGTACCTCCAGTAATGGCAGTATCTCCAGTAATGGCGGTACCTCCAGTAATGGCGGTACCTCCAGTAATGGCGGTACCTCCAGAAATGGCGGTACCTCCAGTAATGGTGGTACCTTCAGTAATGGCGGTACCTCCAGTAATGGCGGTACCTCCAGTAATGGTGGTACCTCCAGCAATGGCGGTACCTCCAGTAATGGCGGTACCTCCAGTAATGCGGTACCTCCAGTAATGGCTGTACCTCCAGCAATGGCGGTACCTCCAGTAATGTTGGTACCTTCAGTAATAGCGGTACCTCTAGTAATGGCGGTACCTCCAGTAATGGTGGTACCTCCAGCAATGGCGGTACCTCCAGTAATCGCGGTACCTCCAGTAATGGCGGTACCTCCAGTAATGGTGGTACCTCCAGCAATGGCGGTACCTCCATTAATGGCGGTACCTCCAGTAATGGTGGTACCTCCAGTAATGGCTGTACCTCCAGCAATGGCGGTACCTCCAGTAATGGCGGTACCTCCAGCAATGGCGGTACCTCCAGTAATGGTTATACCTCCAGTTATGGTAGTACCTCCAGTAATGGTGGTACCTCCAGTAATGGTAGTACCTCCATTAATGGTAGTGCCTCCATTAATGGTAGTACCTCCATTAATGGTAGTGCCTCCAGTAATGGTAGTACCTCCAGTAATGGTGGTACCTCCAGTAATGGTAGTACCTCCAGTAATGGTAGTACTCCTGTAATGGTGGTACCTCCAATAATGGTAGTGCCTCCAGTAATGGTAGTACCTCCAGTAATGGTGGTACCTCCAGTAATGGTAGTGCCTCCAGTAAAGGTGGTACCTCCAGTAATGATGGTACCTCCAGTAATGATGGTACCTCCAGTAATGGTAGTACTTCCAGTAATGGTGGTACCTCCAGTAATGGTAGTACCTCCAGTAATGGTAGTACCTCCAGTAATGGTAGTACCTCCAGTAATGGTAGTACCTCCAGTAATGGTGGTACCTCCAGTAATGGTAGTACCTCCAGTAAAGGTGGTACCTCCCGTAATGATGGTACCTCCAGTAATGATGGTACCTCCAGTAATGGTAGTACTTCCAGTAATGGTGGTACCTCCAGTAATGGTGGTACCTCCAGTAATGGTGGTACCTCCAGTAATGGTAGTACCTCCAGTAATGGTGGTACTTCCAGTAATGATGGTACCTCCAGTAATGCTGGTACCTCCAGTAATGGTGGTACCTCCAGTAATGATGGTACCTCCAGTAATGGTGGTACCTCCAGTAATGCTGGTACCTCCAGTATTGATGGTACCTCCAGTAATGGTAGTACCTCCAGTAATAGTGGTACATCCAGTAATGGTAGTACCACCTGTAATTTCGGTACCTCCATTAATGGTGGTACCTCCAGTAACGGCGGTACCTTCAGTAATGGAGGTACCTCCAGTAATGGCGGTACCTCCAGTAATTGCGGTACCTCCAGTAATTGCGGTACCTCCAGTAATTGCGGTACCTGAAGTAATGGTAGCACTACAGTAATGGTAGTACCTCCAGTAATGGTGGTACCTCCGGTAATGGTAGTACTCCAGTAATGGTAGTACCTCCAGTAATGATGGTACCTCCAGTAATGGTGGTTCCTCCAGTAATGGTGGTATCTCCAGTAATGGTGGTACCTCCAGTAATGGTAGTACCTCCAGTAATAGTAGTACCTCCAGTAATAGTGGTACCTCCACTAATGGTAGTACCTCCAGTAATGGTGGTACCTCCAGCAATGGTGATTCCTCCAGTAATGGTAGTACCTCCAGTAATGGTAGTACCTCCAGTAATGGCGGTACCTCCAGTAATGGTAGTACCTCCAGTAATGGTGGTACCTCCGGTAATGGTAGTACTCCAGTAATGGTAGTACCTCCAGTAATGATGGTACCTCCAGTAATGGTGGTACCTCCTGTAATGGTGATATCTCCAGTAATGGTGGTACCTCCAGTAATGGTAGTACCCCCAGTAATAGTAGTACCTCCAGTAAGTTAGTACCTCCAGTATTGGTAGTACCTCCAGTAATGGTGGTACCACCAGTAATGGTAGTGCCTCCAGTAATGGTAGTACCTCCAGTAATGGTGGTACCTCCAGTAATGGTGGTACCTCCAGTAATGGTGGTACCTCCAGTAATGGTGGTACCTCCAGTAATGGTGGTACCTCCAGTAATGGTGGTACCTCCAGTAATGGTGGTACCTCCAGTAATGGTGGTACCTCCAGTAATGGTGGTACCTCCAGTAATGGCGGTGCCTCCAGTAATGGTAGTACTTCCAGTAATGGTAGTACCTCCAGTAATGGTGGTACCTCTAGTAATGGTAGTACCTCCAGTAATGGTGGTACCACCAGTAATAGTGGTACCTCCAGTAATGGCGGTACCTCCAGTAATGGTGGTACCTCCAGTAATGAGGGTACCTTCAGTAATGGCGGTTCCTCCAGTAATGGTGGTACCTCCAGTAATGGTTGTACCTCCAGTAATGGTGGTACCTCCAGTAATGGTAGTACATCCAGTAATTGTTGTACCTCCAGTAATATCAGTACCTCCATTAATGGTGGTACCTTCAGTAATGGTGCTACCTTCAGTAATGGTAGTACCTCCAGTAATGGTAGTACCTCCAGTAATGGTTATATCTCCAGTTATGGTAGTACCTCCAGTAATGGTGGTACCTCCATAATGGTGGTACCTCCAGTAATGGCGGTACCTCCAGTAATGGCGGTATCTCCAGTAATGGCGGTATTTCCAGTAATGGCGGTACCTCCAGTAATGGCAGTACCTCCAGTAATGGCGGTACCTCCAGTAATGGTGGTACCTTCAGTAATAGCGGTACCTCCAGTAATGGCGGTACCTCCAGTAATGGGGGTACCTCCAGCAATGGCGGTACCTCCATTAATAACGGTACCTCCAGTAATGGTGGTACCTCCAGTAATGGCTGTACCTCCAGCAATGGCGGTACCTCCAGTAATGGCGGTACCTCCAGCAATGGCGGTACCTCCAGTAATGGTTATACCTCCAGTTATGGTAATACCTCCAGTAATGGTGGTACCTCCAGTAATGGTAGTACCTCCATTAATGGTTGTGCCTCCATTAATGGTAGTACCTCCATTAATGGTAGTGCCTCCAGTAATGGTAGTACCTCCAGTAATGGTGGTACCTCCAGTAATGGTAGTACCTCCAGTAATGGTAGTACTCCTGTAATGGTGGTACCTCCAATAATGGTAGTGCCTCCAGTAATGGTAGTACCTCCAGTAATGGTGGTACCTCCAGTAATGGTAGTGCCTCCAGTAAAGGTGGTACCTCCAGTAATGATGGTACCTCCAGTAATGATGGTACCTCCAGTAATGGTAGTACTTCCAGTAATGATGGTACCTCCAGTAATGGTAGTACCTCCAGTAATGGTAGTACCTCCAGTAATGGTAGTACCTCCAGTAATGGTAGTACCTCCAGTAATGGTGGTACCTCCAGTAATGGTAGTACCTCCAGTAAAGGTGGTACCTCCCGTAATGATGGTACCTCCAGTAATGATGGTACCTCCAGTAATGGTAGTACTTCCAGTAATGGTGGTACCTCCAGTAATGGTGGTACCTCCAGTAATGGTGGTACCTCCAGTAATGGTAGTACCTCCAGTAATGGTAGTACTTCCAGTAATGATGGTACCTCCAGTAATGGTGGTACTTTCAGTAATGCTGGTACCTCCAGTAATGCTGGTACCTCCAGTAATGGTGGTACCTCCAGTAATGATGGTACCTCCAGTAATGGTGGTACCTCCAGTAATGCTGGTACCTCCAGTAATGATGGTACCTCCAGTAATGGTAGTACCTCCAGTAATAGTGGTACATCCATGGTNACCCTGCAACGTACTGGAGGAGGAGCACGGACCTGCAGTGTACTGAAGCGGCGAGACGCAAACATCCTAGGACGTTGGCTTGTGTTTCTGGAGGGTGTACGAGGCGAGAGCCTGGACCCAGGAGCTACAACACAACTGTCATCCTAGGATAGGTGAAGTAGGTGTTTACAGTTACCCTCCCATTTCCCCTTTAGTTAGCTATAGATATTTGTCAGAATATTTATATGTCGTGAGCAAGTCTCAATTGAATCTAAGTCACAGAGAGCACAGTGTGTGGTGAGGCTACCCAGAGTACTCACAGTATCCGTTTACATATATCTATGTGTGGGTGTGTGCAAGCACCAGATTCATTAAGGAATTTACTGTGACTATAATTCATTTCCTGTGATTATTATCATATATTAGTAGTAAACCAGATTTGGTGTTAGGCCATGAGCCCAGACTTTATATAAATGCCTGTGTATTGATCTCCATGATTTATATATATATATATATATATGCCTGTGTATTGACTAATGATTTATCAATGTATATGCCTGTGTACTGAATAATCTCATATATGTGAAGTGATTGCCAGTGATATCTCTTTAAGAGGAAGTATAGATTTAAAGAACAGTTCAGTGATCAAGTAAGTGCATTCA
>WNGS01163303.1:2747-13591 GCA_020271785.1 Procambarus virginalis | reverse complement strand
CCAGTTGACCTGGTGCCCAGGGGACTTATGTTATTCGTGACTTGTACTCATAGTCTGCTTGAATATATATATATATATATATATATATTAAATATATATATATATATATATATATAAGATATATATACTTGAAGCATGACCTGTCTATGGTTAGGTGAAGGTGGTTAGTTAGTTGGATTGTTTAGGTCTGGAGACGGATGGTCAGGTGCTTCGCTAGGTCCAGGGGATCAGTTAGGTCAATTGGGCTGGGTAGGACACCTGATCAACCAGGCTGTGGCTCATACGCAGGTGCGGCTCATACGGCAGGCTGCGAGCAGCCGCGTGCAATAGCCTGGTTGACCAGTCCAGCAACCAGGAGGCCTGGTCGAGGACTGGGCCGCGGGACGCTAAGCCCCGAAACCATCATTTTTTATGGTTCTTTTGACGGGGCATTTTGGTGGGATAGACTAATTGGGTGGTAAGTTAGGCTGGTGGTCTAGTTAGAGTGATTGGTTAGTTCCGGTGATCTGGTTGGTTCATTTACATTTGTAAGATCAATTTAACTGTTAGGTCAGGTGGGCTGACGAGGTCAGGTTCCATTTACACAAAATCCATTCATACCCACAGACGAAGGGGGTATGTCCTTGGTGGTGACCTTCTTTGTGCTTCGAGGTCAAATATGTCGTCCAACAGGATCTCCAACTCCACTTTCCGGGCCAACTCACTTGGTCTGGACATAACGTGACACGTTATGTCCAGACCAAGTGAGTTGGCCCGGAAAGTGGAGTTGGAGATCCTGTTGGACGACATATTTGACCTCGAAGCACAAAAGGTCACCACCAAGGACACCTTACAAGCAGAACTTATTGCAAAAGGAGGAAAGAATCGAGGCAACTACAGGAGCACCATACTGACCCCCGAGCTCAAAGCGGCAGCTAAGAGCCTTCGTGAGAACAAGGAAATAGTTGTCAGGAGAGGCGACAAGTCGCCAATATACGTCATCCTTAAGAAAGACGAATATCTGGCGAAAATGAACCTCATACTCTCTGACCAAACTAAATTCCAAAGAGTAACGAAGGACACTACAGCTGAATTGAAAACAAAGGTCAACAAATTGATTGAAACTGTGAATGCCAAGAAATCCGGACTCCACCTGCCAAAGATTATTGGGGAATATAAACCTGGATATGCGTATGGAAATGTCAAGACACATAAGCCTGGAAACCCACTTCGGCCAATCGTCAGCCAGATACCCACACCCACGTACAGACTGGCGAAACGACTCAACGGCTACTGACTCCTTATGTCCCTTGCGCCTTCAGCCTGAAGTCCCCGAAGGAATTTGTTGACTTACTGCGGGGAACACGGGCCACAGGGATAAGAGCCTCGTTGTAGAATCACTGTTCACCAACGTACCTGTGGAGGAAACAATCGGGATGATAGTGGACCGAGTGTATCGTGATCCGGCCTGTACTCCTCTTGACATACCAGAAAATATCCTGAGGAACTACTCAAGCTTGTACTAAAGAGGCACCCTTCTTGAGCCCGGATGGGCACATGTATAAGCAAGTAGATGAGGTCGCCATGGGTTCTCCCTAGGTGTCCTGTTTGCGAACTTCTACATGGGTACTATCGAGAAAAAAGTCTTAGTCGACTGAACTTGAAACCGGCCATATACTGCAGGTATGTGACGACATTTTTACACAGGTAACTGATGTCAGACATCTGCAGGAGCTGAAGGAGGCGTTTGAGCAGAATTCTGTGTTGCGTTTCACTTACGAGATGGAGAAGGATGGGAAGCTTCCTTTTCTAGATGTAACAGTCATGGAAAGGAGCGGAGGTTCCACACTGCAGTCTACACTAAGGAAACAAGCATAGGAATGTGCCTAAATGCCAACAGTGACTGCCAAGACAGGTACAAGAGGAGTGTTGTTAACGCTTATGTCGACCGTGCTCTCAGCCCAGCTCAGAATGGAAGCAAGTCGACGAAAACTCTGTAGGGTAAGGCAGTCCTAGTCAACAACGGCTTCTCCATGGTTTCATTGAAGACATCATAAGAAGGAAAGTGAAACGCCATGCAACCTCTGAAGAGATAACTAATACAACACCTATACCCCCTATTAGACTATTTCTAAGGCGTCCCTGTACATACCAGTGCGTTGCTCCTGGGAGTATGGGTTCGAGTCACTTCTGGGGTGTGAGTTTTCAGTTGTATCTAGTCCTAGGGACCATTCAGGCTTGTTTGCATTTGTGTTCCTCACGTGTTGCCCCAAAAAATGAGGTGATTTGATAAGATGCTATGCCCAAGATTTCCATCCGAGTGCCGGCGGGGAAGTGGTTCATATAGCCTCGGCTATCACTTCCTTATGTCCGGTCGTGATGGTCAAGTGGTTTAAGGCGTCCCTGTACATACCAGTTGCGTTGCTTCTGGGAGTATGGGTTCGAGTCACTTCTGGGGTGTGAGTTTTCAGTTGTATCTAGTCCTAGGGACCATTCAGGCTTGTTTGCATTTGTGTTCCTCACGTGTTGCCCCAAAAAATGAGGTGATTTGATAAAATGCTATGCCCAAGATTTCCATCCGAGTGCCGGCGGGAAGTGGTTCATATAGCCTCGGCTATCACTTCCTTATGTCCGGTCGTGATGGTCAAGTGGTTTAAGGCGTCCCTGTACATACCAGTTGCGTGCTTCTGGGAGTATGGGTTCGAGTCACTTCTGGAGTGTGAGTTTTCAGTTGTATCTAGTCCTGGGGACCATTCAGGCTTGTTTGCATATATATATTATATATATATATATATATAATATATATTATATATATATATAATATAATATATATATATAATGTGTGTGTGTGTGTGTACTCACCTAGTTGTACTCACCTAATTGTGTCTGCAGGATCGAGCATTGACCCATGTATCCCGCCTTTCGAGCATCGGTTGTTTACAGCAATGACTATGGTCCTATTTCCCTATCATACCTGATTTTAAAATTATGAATAGTATTTGCTTCCACAACCTGTTCCTTAAGTGCATTCCATTTTCCCACTACTCTCACGCTAAAAGAAAACTTCCTAACATCTCTGTAACTCATCTGAGTTTCCAGCTTCCACCCATGTCCCCTCGTTCTGTTACTATTCCGTGCGAACAATTCGTCTGTGTCTACTCTGTCAATCCCCCTGAGTATTTTATACGTTCCTATCCAACCGTCCTCGCAAATTTCATAAGTCAATATTGACTTATTAAATATGTGCATAGATGACATACTTAACATAATAGTTTCCCTTGAAAACTTCATAGAAAACACCGACCTTACCTAACCTTGTTAGGATGTTAAGATAAGCATCTTATTTCTTCGTAATTACAACTCTTACCTAACCTATACCTATAATAGGTTAAGTAACAATTGAAATTACGAAGCTATAAGATGCTTTTTTAACATACTAACAAGGTTAGGTAAGGTCGGTGTTTTCTATGACGCTTTCAAGGGAAACTATTATGTTAAGTATGTCACCTATGCACGCAACTAATAAGTCAATATTGACTTATTAAATTTGCGAGGACGGGTTGTCCTATCATATCCCCTCTCTTCTTCTTTCTAGTGTCGTAAGGCACAGTTCCCTCAGGCGCTCCTCATACCCCATCCCTCATAGCTCTGGGACGAGTCTCGTTGCAAACCTCTGAACCCATGTGTGTGTGTGTCCTAGTGTGTGTGTGTGTGTGTGTGTCCTAGTGTTTGTCCTAGTGTGTGTGTGTGTGTGTGTGTGTGTGTGTGTGTGTGTGTGTGTGTGTGTGTGTGTGTGTGTGTGAGAACACACAAGCCACAGATCAGTAAACACTGTAATTGGAGCCACACCGTCCAGGATCACCCCTCAAGGTACACAGCAGCCTGATCCCCGATCATTGGTGTGGTCGATCAGTGCGGTGTGTGGGGGGAACCGACCTGTGAGATTTATATTTATTTAATTTATATGAATTTATATTTACGTTAATTTATATATTTCGATAGCAAATTGTATGATGGCATGGACCGTATTTCTGCAAATTCTCACAAATCGACTCCTTTACACATTAGGGGGGAGTGTTTTAAAATGTGTAGTCAATCAAAATTGATTGACTAACATTCATTACAGAATTAGACTAGACATATTAGTAATTAAAATTAGAAGGCCTTATTGTATGGTAGTGGGCCTAGACACCAGTATAAACACAGGTGAATAAGCCAGTCGATCCTCTTTGTGGGTGTGGCTGGCCTCCAACTCATGTACTGGAGTACTGGGATTAATTCTTTCTTCCTCTTCAATTGTTCCTGTCAAAGGGCACTTAATAATAGCAGGAATCATATATATAATTATATATATATATATATATATATATATATAATATATATATTATTATATATATATATATATATATATATGACAGCTATATCAGAGGAAATATTGGTATACTGAATAAAGAGATGAGAATATTACTCACTCTGGGTTGGTCGCTACCTCTCATTCTAACCGGAAAATAATGCTATCTACCTAACATTACTGGCCAGGAACGACTAGATAAGATTTCGGAAAGAACCTCCCTTATAGTAGACGTTTGTGTTGATAACTGGACGCTTCTGGTCCCGTAAATTCCACTATAGAATTTTTTTTACTGGTTCCGTAAATTTTCTTTTAGTGGAAAATTCCATTATAGGCTACATTTTCTACGGGTTAACTTGTTTATGCAACCCCAACAATATTACCTTCAAATTGTATTGAATATTAGTAAATAGTGTCGGGGTTTTCAACACGGTGGATCATTGGAGACGATCACTGGTGTGGTGGTCACGGTACTGTTGCACGTTTACGGGTGATCCTGGCCGGGTCAAAGAGTTCTTAGTGATATATATATATATATAATATATATATATATATATATATATATATATATATATATATATATATATATATATATATAATATATATATATATATATATATATATATATATATAAACAACACTCACATACATACATTCATTGTGTTTCCGCAATAAAGGTGGAAATAACATTTCATTTAGCTGCTTCATCGAAGCCTTGATCCCACGACCACCTGCTGCGGATGCTGGTGCTCGACCCTGACCCGCCTCTGACCATCACCGGACAAAGACTATTCATCTGGCTGAGTTTAGTGAGGCTAGCTCCGAGCATCTGGCCTGCATCCTCGAACACAGGGACAGACAGACAGACATTCACTTTTATAGATATTAATATAGATAGATGCAATATATATCTCTTATATTGTAGTAAGGGCTGATAGCCTCGTATAAGAATATTAAAGGCAGTCAGAGAAAATCTAAGCATTTCTCTCCAAAACCGTATGAATATATATTATATATTGCATAGAATGAACGAAGACGGGTATATATCAAATATAAACAAAATCCTGGAGTGAGATATGAAGGCCTATATATATTACCGTCATTATGGAGGGGCGATTTGAAATTTATTTCTAATTTGAATTCCTGATAAATATAAAAATACAAATCGACACTGGCGTCGATATATATATATTTTTCGATGCACATATATTTAGGTAAAATTTGAAGACAGAAAGAAAAACAGCATATATGAAAGCTGGACACACCGTGAATAGGATGAGCGGGAGTTTGTTAGAGTGAAGCTATGAGCGAGGCTTTCACCCGGCGTGTTAACACTCAGACTGCTGACTCCAGAAAAAGTGAGGGAAAATATGCCAATTGAATCCATTCATAGAGCAAAATGGCTCAACGCCTTGAGGGGGGGGGTGTTAATAAGCGGAACGCATTCAGATTAGAGAGCTTATTTTGGAGTAGAGAGATAGATAATTTATTATAATTTGTATTTTATTTTTCAAGAATGCTAATATCGTTTTGTATATATAATAATTGCCGTTATCATCACTGACACCATTGGTATCCTTGATTCCTTGATATCGCGTCCATAGGGTAGGGTATTCGTCCTATCCACTAGGCATACAACCTGTCCTCGCAAATTCGTATAGTCAATATTGACTTATTAAATACGTGCATAGGTGACATACTGAACATAATAGTTTACCTTGAAAAGCTTCATAGAAAACACCGACCTTACCTAACCTACTTAGTATGTTAAAATAAGCATCTTATAGCTTCGTAATTACAATTGTTACTTAACCTATTATAGGTATAGGTTAGGTAATAATTGTAATTACGAAGCAATAAGATGCTTATCTTAACATACTAAGTAGGTTAGGTAAGGTCGGTGTTTTCTATGAAGCTTTTCAAGGGAAACTATTATGTTTAGTATGTCACCTATACACGTATTTAATAAGACAATATTGACTATACGAGTTTGCGAGGACGGGTTGAGGCATAAGTGCCACTAGGCGTGATGTCTGGCACTTGCCTCAGGAGACAGTGCCAGGCTAGTATGATCGACATCTGGAAGGAAGATTAGGTCAAGAAGGTGGGTTATGAAGGGGCGGAGTGAAGAAACGGTGCCCAACCACCTCCACCATCTGGGATCGAACGCCGGACCCGGTAAGATGCGTCGCTCGTCCGAAAAGTCCAAGTGAGAGGGACATCACGGCCTTAGGGGTGGAAGGCACGCAACCGGAAACGATGAGAAAGTTTCGAACCATTTGGGTATTTTATTTCACAAACTTTATTGTATACAATAGTTTGGTACTTTCTCTAGGCACCTTCTCAGTCTAAGACAGTCTATCAAAATTAATATTGGCACAACTTTGATCGATTCAAAATTCCTCTCTCTCTTCACTTTATTGTTTCCAATAATTAAGCAAAGAACACACGCAAATTACTTACAAGTAAATATGTTTTGCAAGTCTTTGTCGATTCAATTACGAATTTTTAAATAATTTTTTTAATTACTAATTGGATATGTAATACGCTCAAATCTCCGTTAAAAAGCATGAAACCTCGACAGAATTTAATGACTAATTAAAAATAATAAATGCTGAAAGTGAGCGCTCTGCAATTTCCTAAGATTTTTTCAGGCAACGTAATTCGGTAGTCAGGCAGCATATTTTACCTGTAGTTAGTTGCAGGTGTTCTTTTACTGCCCAGGCAAGGCTCGTCTGGTGATAACTTGATACAAAAGGCTGTTGCTGGGAGCGGCCCGCATGCCCACATGCCCATTACTATCCTATTGCTCCAGCATCCCCCCCCCCCTCCAGGTAGGTGTCCAGTGTTCTCTTGGACACCTCCGCTGGTGTCCAGGCGATATTTGTTATATTTGGTGGTTGGAGGTTCAGGAGCCGAGGAGGTGATAGCGAGTCTCCAGAGGTGGTCCAGGCCGCCAGAGGTGGCCCAGGCCGCCAGAGGTGGCCCAGGCCGCCAGAGGTGGCCCAGGCCGCCAGAGGTGGCCCAGGCCGCCAGAGGTGGCCCAGCCCGCCAGAGGTGGCCCAGGCCGCCAGAGGTGGCCCAGGCCGCCAGAGGTGGCCCAGCCCGCCAGAGGTGGCCCAGGCCGCCAGAGGTGGCCCAGCCCGCCAGAGGTGGCCCAGGCCGCCAGAGGTGGTCCAGGCCCCCAGAGGTGGTCCAGGCCGCCAGAGGTGGTCCAGGCCGCCAGAGGTGGCCCAGGCCGCCAGAGGTGGTCCAGGCCGCCAGAGGTGGTCCAGGCCGCCAGAGGTGCCCAGGCCGCCAGAGGTGGCCCAGGCCGCCAGAGGTGGCCCAGGCCGCCAGAGGTGGCCCAGGCCGCCAGAGGTGGCCCATGCCGCCAGAGGTGGCCCAGGCCGTCAGAGGTGGCCCAGGCCGCCAGAGGTGGTCCAGGCCGCCAGAGGTGGCCCAGGCCGCCAGAGGTGGCCCAGACCGCCAGAGGTGGCCCAGGCCGCCAGAGGTGGCCCAGGCCGCCAGAGGTGGCCCAGGCCGCCAGAGGTGCCCAGGCCGCCAGAGGTGGCCAGGCCGCCAGAGGTGGCCAGGCCGCCAGAGGTGGCCAGGCCGCCAGAGGTGGCCAGGCCGCCAGAGGTGGCCAGGCCGCCAGAGGTGGCCAGGCCGCCGGAGGGGCCAGGCCGCCGGAGGTGGCCAGGCCGCCGGAGGTGGCCCAGGCCGCCGGAGGTGTCCAGGCCGCCGGAGGTGGCCCAGGCCGCCGGAGGTGGTCCAGGCCGCCGGAGGTGGTCCAGGCCGCCGGAGGTGGTCCAGGCCGCCGGAGGTGGCCCAGGCCGCGGAGGTGGTCCAGGCCGCCGGAGGTGGCCAGGCCGCCGGAGGTGGTCCAGGCCGCCGGAGGTGGTCCAGGCCGCCGGAGGTGGTCCAGGCGCCAGAGGTGGTCCAGGCCGCCAGAGGTGGCCCAGGCCGCCAGAGGTGGTGCAGGCCGCCAGAGGTGGCGCAGGCCGCCAGAGGTGGCCCAGGCCGCCAGGGTGGTCCAGGCCGCCAGAGGTGGTCCAGGCCGCCAGAGGTGGACCAGGCCGCCAGAGGTGGTCCAGGCCGCCAGAGGTGGCCAGCCGCCAGAGGTGGTCCAGGCCGCCAGAGGTGGTCCAGGCCGCCAGAGGTGGCCCAGGCCGCCAGAGGTGGTCCAGGCCGCCAGAGGTGGCCAGGCCGCCAGAGGTGGTCCAGGCCGCCCAGGTGGCCAGGCCGCCAGAGGTGGCCAGGCCGCCAGAGGTGGCCAGGCCGCCAGAGGTGGTCCAGGCCGCCAGAGGTGGTCCAGGCCGCCAGAGGTGGTCCAGGCCGCCAGAGGTGGTCCAGGCCGCCAGAGGTGGTCCAGGCCGCCAGAGGTGGCCAGGCCGCCAGAGGTGGTCCAGGCCGCCAGAGGTGGCCCAGGCCGCCAGAGATGGCCCAGGCCGCCAGAGGTGGCCCAGGCCGCCAGAGGTGGCCCAGGCCGCCAGAGGTGGCCCAGGCCGCCAGAGGTGGCCCAGGCCGCCAGAGGTGGCCCAGGCCGCCAGAGGTGGCCCAGGCCGCCAGAGGTGGCCAGGCCGCCGGAGGTGGTCCAGGCCGCCGGAGGTGGCCCAGGCCGCCAGAGGTGGTCCAGGCCGCCAGAGGTGGTCCAGGCCGCCAGAGGTGGTCCAGGCCGCCAGAGGTGGTCCAGGCCGCCAGAGGTGGCCAGGCCGCCAGAGGTGGCCCAGGCCGCCAGACCATCCACCAGTCAGACCTCCTGTGCGTACGTGTTAAAAATCAACATGAAATATATACCTAAGCCTTAATGACATGTTTACCATATTCCTTCACTTCTCCTGATGGACAAACCCGCTTCAGGTACTGCTAACTGCACGTAGCCCATTCATCTGGGTCGTTAAGAGACTGCGCCCCCTCACTATACACACTATACACACACCCCTCCCCCCCCCATACACACCCCGAACCCCCTAAACGCCCGGTTACACAACATTCCAGTCACCCACCACCGCGAGCCGCCACCTTCAGGGCGCTAAACCTTCAGCATGATGGCGTTCTCGGGCGCCATTACTCCCGCCCATTTTGAGGGTGGAGGTCTGACGTGTCCCCAATACCGTCCCTAAAGTGATCAAACTGTCAGGGACACGAGCATTCCTCTCCCTCCAATGACAAAATATCCCATATCATTCGCGTTTTACATTTTTTTTTTGTATATAAAATACACTTTTCACTTATTTTCCCTGGAACCTATTTTCTGTAGATATTAAAGTTACTCCCACCGTTACCCGCGCATTTTTAAGTTATTTTCGCGGGAGAGTATAAAAGGGATTTTGAATGGGTTTCAGACGCGTTGCTTCATTAAATATGAGTTATATTAACCAGAGTTTTTCCCTTCGTCGGGCGGATATAAGGAGCTGTACGTCGGAGGATCAGTATACATTTGCGTTGACACGTCAGTGACGCATGTGACTGAGACTATAAGCTTCCCACCTGAAAAAAAAAATAAAAACAATTAGAGAAGGTTGTAGAGTACAATTTTGGTATTACAAGGTTATAGTTTACAATGACAGAGCTTAAATCGAAGATTTGTTGAGCTTGGGTTTACTGATGTGACGGGGCAGGTATAGGCCTCCACAACACTGTGACGGGGCCGGTATAGGCCTCCACAACACTGTGACGGGCAGGTATAGGCCTCCACAACACTGTGACGGGGCAGTATAGGCCTTCACAACATTGAGACGGGGCAGCTATAGGCCTCCACACATTGTGACGAGGCAGGTATAGGCCTCCACAACACTGTGACGGGGCAGGTATAGGCCTCCAAACACTGTGACGGGGCAGGTATAGGCCTCCACAACACTGTGACGGGGCAGTATAGGCCTCCACAACACTGTGACGGGGCAGGTATAGGCCTCTACAACACTGTGACGGGGGCAGGTATAGGCCTCCACAACACTGTGACGGGGCAGTATAGTCCTCCACAACACTGTGACGGGGCAGTATAGGCCTCCACAACACTGTGACGGGGCAGGTATAGGCCTCCACAACACTGTGACGGGGGCAGGTATAGGCCTCCACAACACTGTGACGGGGCAGGTATAGGCCTCCACAACACTGTGACGGGGCAGGTATAGGCCTCCACAACACTGTGACGGGGCAGGTATAGGCCTCCACAACACTGTGACGGGGCAGTATAGGCCTCCACAACACTCTGACGGGGCAGTATAGCCTCCACAACACTGTGACGGGGCAGGTAGAGGCCTCCACAACACTGTGACGGGGCAGGTATAGGCCTCCACAACACTGTGACGGGGCAGGTATAGGCCTCCACAACATTGTGACGGGGGCAGGTATAGGCCTCCACAACACTGTGACGGGGCAGTATAGGCCTCCACAACACTGTGACGGGGGCAGGTATAGGCCTCCACAACACTGTGACGGGGCAGTATAGGCCTCCACAACACTGTGACGGGGCAGGTATAGGCCTCCACAACACTGTGACGGGGCAGTATAGGCCTCCACAACACTGTGA
>WNGS01163302.1:74132-89182 GCA_020271785.1 Procambarus virginalis | reverse complement strand
TTGTGTGGGAGACGGGAATGGAATAGAGCAGGAGAACGGTAAGCTAGAGAGGGACAATGACGAGAAGATATCGAATATGGAAAGCCTGGCCAAGATAGGTGAGCGTCTGAGTCATTTGGAGGATGACCAACGCCAGGAACTAGTGGAGATCTTCCAGAGGAATAAGTCGCTATTTACGGACGTGCTCAGAAGACACTGCGGATCGGTGCACGAAGTAAATGTAGGGAGTGCTAACCCCACCAACTAGCACCCTTACAGAGTTAACCCAGAGAAAGCAGCGACGATGAGGGCAGAGGTAAAGTATTTGCCAGATAACGACTTGGCAGAGGTTAGCGATAGCGACTGGGGTTCACCTTGCCTCCTCGTGAAGAAGAGTGACGGCACATACCGGTTCTGCACCAATTACAAGAAAGTGAATGCAGTCACAGTCGCTGACTCGTTCCCGAAACCACATATAGATCGGATTGGGAGTGCGCGGTATGTCTCAAAAATAGACCTACTGAAGGGATGCTACCAGATTCCCCTGTCTGAGGAAGCCAAGAGGGTTCCAGCGTTCGCGACACCCGACGGCTTGTACCAATATAAAGTGGTGCCGTTCGGAATGAAGAATAGTTGTAGCTGTTTCCAACGGGTAATGAATCAGGTATTACAAGGCGCGACCAGATGTGCAGTGTACATCGATGATATCGTAGTGTACGCTGATTCCTGGAAGGATCACGAGGATCGACTTCTAGATTTGTTCGATCGATTGGAGAACGCCAACATGATGGTCAACTTGGTAAAAAGCGAGTTCGGGAGAGCCCGCCTGGAGTATCTTGGATATATAGTGGGGCAAGGCGAAGTTGCTCCGGTAAGAACAAAAGTGGAGGCCATCGACAACTTCCTGGTGCCCAGGAGTAAGAAAGAGTTGTTGAGATACCTAGGTATGATTGGATATTACCGGAAGTTCTGTGAAAACATCTTCACCGTAGCCGCTTCCATGACGAGTCTATTATCGAAGAGCAAGAAGTGGGAGTTGAATGGAATAGCGCAAGAAGCGTTTGAGGAGACCAAAAGATTATTGACCGAGGCGCCTGTACTAGTGTCACCAAATTTTGGAGCGCCGTTTTCGTAATTTGTAGATGCCAGTGACATAGCGGCTGGAGCAGGATTGACGCAGCAGAATGATGGAATTTATCGCCCCGTGTCCTTCTTCTCGAAGAAGTTTGTCAAACACCAGAGGTCATACTGTACAGTCGAGAAAGAGACTTTGGCCCTGGTGATGGCATTAAAACATTTTGAAGTATATGTGAGTGGGGAAGACACCCAGTGACGGTGTATACAGACCATAATCCCCTAGTTTTTTTTAGCAAAACGAAGCATGCGAACCAGAGGTTAACCAGGTGGTTTTTATTTCTCCAAGAGTGATACCTGGTGATAAAACATATAAGAGGACGAGACAATGTAGTGGCGGAAGCGTTATCTCGAGCATAGCCACTGTAATAACTCTCAAAAATAAGAGAGGGGAGTGTTATGATCCCAGGTAGCTGAAAAACGAGTCTACCTTGAGAATTATTCTGCAAGACCTGACCTAAATAAGAGGTCAAAGAAATATAAACATGGAGGTACATACATAACATAATTGGTTTGATTTGATAAATAGTTTAAGAGTATGGGCGGTGATCAAGAACATAAATAAATGACTTGACATGAGATGTGGAGAGTTTGCCAGAAGTGTGAGGCGCGCTTCTGGAGGGCTTTGACCCTCACTTGAGCACCAGACATCGTGAGGGGATGCTGCGCTCCGTGTGAGCTCCTGATAGAGAGGAACCACTAGTTGATATACCTTCAAGAGGAAGGAAGTGTGCAGACGTTTCAGCTGTGGAATCGAGCTGGGAACGTGTGGCCTCAAGTCCCGGACGGCAAAAAGAGTTGTGAAGCCGCCCAGAAACATTTTCGGGGGCAGCAGTATGTGCACCCTGGTCGGGCGTCATCGAGGAGCGCCCTGTAGGAGACCTTATTGTGGTAAGCCTAAATTTAACTAGTTAATAGTTGTTGCCTATAGTTGATCGTGTGCCCAGCGATCGTAGCAAGTGTCTGTTGATATGTTTGGCATGTTTTGATGAGGCTGAAGGCCAAAATAGGAGAGTAAAGATGGAGGAACGTCCTGGAGGGCGGAGCAACGTCCATCCACTCCGACCGCTGGTTGGCGAATGAGTGAGAGGGCAGCCTAGAAAGCAGAGGGCTCCCAGGGAGGGCAGAAAATGGACCAGCCCAAACGTGGAGGAGTTACCTCACAGCATATAGAAAGCAGAGAGAGATGTCAACCGAAACATTTATTGTGTGCGATTCATTTTAGTTATGTGTTTATAGAGGAACAATTTTATTGGCGTGTCGATGGGTTGCAGGTTTGTCTGGGGAAGGAGTTGCTGAGAACTTCGAAGCCAGCAGAGAGGGAGTAGTTGATGAGACTCCAAGGTTGTGGAAGGTACTGAGCTCTGTGGAAAAGCAGCCATACAGTGAGGAGCATGACCTCAAGCTGTGAGAAGAGGAGCAGTGGAATGAAGTTTCACATGCTTTTGTGATACCAGTGGTGAAGCACCATTGTTGCTCAAGAAAGACTTCATGGAGTAGCAGTCAGGAGAGCTGTGGAGAACCCTGATACACGGTTCTAGGAAAATCTGAAGATATCAGGGTAGTGAACTTCCAGATGTGGAAAGGAAGTTCTTATTGACTACTTGTAGGGAGTTGGTAGAGTGTTTGGTTGTCATTAGCGTGCAAGATGCAATGAAAGGTGGGTGATTGATTACCATTTTTGTGCCGAGGAGGTAACTTCTGTACTGAAGTATAGAGTTACAACCGTAGGTTCGATTACCTGCAGAGACCGGTAGAGATATGTGTTCTAGGACTGATAGGGTGATTGATGATCATTGTTGTTTATCAAGATATATTTATGCTGATATTTATGTTCTTGCAGTCATAGGCTGGTTTTCCTTGTATATATATTATATTCTCTTGCTGATAGTGCAATATTGTCTTATGAGACTTGACCTACTTGGTGAGGTTTGTGGTATAAATGGTGAGGCAGCAGTTAGGCTACCACTTGATAGGCAGATGACAGAGTCTTGATGGTATTGGAGTGCAACCTGACGACAATAGTATAGAGTTTTGAATACATATTATTATGCTTGTGTATGTATTGTGCATGTACCTTGTCCAGTAAATGTGTTCAAATTTGCCGGTGTTTGCCCTTGTCCTAGTGAGGCTTCCCAGAAAGTAGAAAGAGAGAGAGAGAACCACAGCTGTGGACAGGGTAGAACAGAATAATAATAAGAGAAAGGGGATTGAGGAGGTCATACCGAATAAGGAGAGAGTGGGGAGTCACGGCGGCTCGAGTGGATGTGCGCACGTGACAACGATGTCAGACTTGGAGCCGCAACCCTTTAAACGTGTGACGTTGAATCCCTCTCGAAGTGCCAGAAGCACCCAGGGAGATCTTCTGGTGAAAATAAGCACTCTCCGCGTTTTGGGATGGGGTGTCAGTAAGGAAGGACGACCAACATCATCATTAACAGCATAATAGTTAGGCAAGTTTGATTAGGTAAGTTACATCAGGTTGGGGAGGAGTAGGTTAGGTTAGATAAAATGATTTATTGTTGTTCAGAGAACAGTTTTAAGATAAAGTGACTAAGAAAATATATTTTAACAGAAGCGCAAGTTTCATATGAAAAGCTGAACTAGTTACATTTGGAAGTGTTATTTAATGCCTGAAGATGTAATAGAGAACAATATTGATGTCTTAGAGAGCAACTTTGATGAACGAAGTAGAGTTAGAAAACAATTTTGATGAACGAAGGTGAGTTAGAGAATAGCTTTTATGCACGAAGGTGACTTAGAGAATAACTTTGATGACTGAGAATAACTTTGATGACAGAATAACTTTGATGTCTCTGAGAATACCTTTTATGTCTTAGTGAATAACTTTGATGAACGAAGATGTTTTAGAAAGCTTCTCTTATGAACGAAGGTGACAGAATAACTTCGATGACTGAGATTAACTTTTGATCTCAGAACTGTGGAGAAATGCCCGACATACCACTGGAACATTATCTAACACAGTGCACAGTTACATACCCATTAAGATTTCAACTTAGATTCAATAGAGCAGAAGAGGTTGTTAAACACATATAGCAAAATCTTACTGAAGCAACCATACGAGTCATAAATACTCATACTCCGCCCAAGTAAAACAGAAACAAGCAACACTTAGTGGGCCAGCCAGAGGCTTAGGGCCCGCACAGGAATATCCCTCAAAAAAAAAAACTTGATTGCTCTGAGAATAACTTGATGACTCTGAGAATAACTTTTAAAGACATGTGTATGAAATTTCCAACACTTAATTACTAACATTCAGTACATTAAAAAACTATTCTTGTACTGTGTAATATATTTGACTAACACTACTAACCAGTAGAGTAGTGAAATTATCATCCTTTAATTAGCGAGTAATAACGCCTCATTTCCCCAGAAATTGTATTAAGTTCATTATTTCACATTCGTTAATGAGAATTATTATTTAATAATCCTATTGTCACAAATATAATCAGTGAATTAAAGCTGATAAAGCTGTTTATATTCGATTAAACAACATAATTTATTATCTGGTAATAATTCATCCAGTTACGAACTGTTATTCCAGCACATTCACACATGATTAAATTTCTATCCACCACACTATCGAAATGCGTTCATTTAATTATGAACACAATTCATATATTGTCAAATAAGACAAATTAATTCTCTGTAATTTCTGATAAACCTTAGTTCCATTAACTCGGGAGATTAACTAAATCATAGAAAATATTTAGCGCGTCCCAGCACGACAGCACATGTGCGAGCAACCTAAAGAGGAGGAGAGACTTGGCTAGCAACGCCATGATCAGGGAGAGTGTCTGGAAGCTGGCTGAATCATCGTCGTAATTTAGAGCCATCCGTGCATCTATGGATGCCATCAAGACGCAATAGCTTTATTATCTCAGACACCGTGTCCAGCATACCAGTTTGTCCTTATTTTATTTCTTGTGGCCACATTGAATAATTTAGATAGGACGGTGTGTCGTCATGATGTCACCCTTTAAAACAAACCCGTAAGTTTCATTCCCCTTATCTCTCGACACTAATTTCAATGAATACGTGAGGAACTATATATTCTCAAATTGATTTTACATGTGAATCTTTTTTCAGCTGGAGTACAAGCATAAACGAGACGATAACTTTCACAACGATCACATGTTCCCAGAGTAACCCGCTAAAACAAGTTTCAGGGTGACGAGTTTACAAGTTTATGGGACGCATGCTACTCTTTCTACCCACAACTAAGCTGTCTATGCCAATTTTTGTAGATAGCTTGTAGTAGTAGTCATTGATTTATTAATATCACTAGCAGTACCCGGCTATGCGTTGCTGTGGCTCAGCAACGTATGTGCGTTGCCGAGCAGCAGTAACCTTCCCTGTCCCCCAGTCCTCCCCACCATTCTCTCCTCACCTGTCCCCTCGGCCTCCCAACCATTCCCCACTCCATCGTCCCCCTTCTTCCCCACTACACCATCCCCTCTTCCTTCCCACCATGCCCCACTCACCGGTCCCTTTGTCCTCCCCACCATTCCCCTATCCCCTCGGCCCCACTACCCCAAACTCCCCAGTCCCCTCGTCCTCCCTACTATTACCCTCTCCCTTGTCCCCTCGTCCTCCCCACTATCTCACTTCCGTCCCCTCGTCATCTCCACCATTCCCCACTCCCTCGTCAGATACCTTCCCAAGCGGTCTGATGTTCCCATCAGAAAATTGGGAACATCAAGTGACCTGATGTTCCCATCACTGAAGTATAAGAAAAATAGTTAAAAAAATGAAATGAAAATATGAAAAAATATGAAAAATAAACTATACTCACGAAATGAACGGTATGGTAAACAACACAGCTGAAAATCCAAAGCAATTCACACAATAATTAAATCAAAATGAAAATAAACCAAAATCTATGAAAATTCAATTTATCAATGCAATCAGAAACATTGAAATGGAAATGTAACATATTTGGTATAGCATGTGTGATGCTCTTACATGCAACAGATGGCGCTGTTTGTCAAGAAAAAGCATAGTTTTTACCAGTCACAGGTGTGGCATCTATACTTATACTTACGAAATGAACGTAAGTAAACAACACAGCTCAATTCCAACACAATGTCACAAAATAATTCAGTAAAAAAGAAAATAAATCGAAATCTATGAAAACTAAATTTATCAAGTCAATTGGAAACCATTGAAATGGAATTCATAACATTTAATATAGCATAAATGTTGCTATTATGTGCAACAGATGGCGCTGTTTTTCAAAAAACGCATGCTTTTACCTGTCACAGGGGTGGCATCTATATAGTAGGTATATAAAAAGAAGGGCCTATTCGAAAGCAACGTTGTGTCTAAATTTCAAAGCAATTGGTGAAGAACTTTCGGAGATTACAGTGTGTGTTGCTCTTACGTCCAGCAGATGGCGCCGTTTTTCCAAAAAAGCATGTTTTTTCCTGTCACAGGTGAGGCATACGTAGGAATAAAGGGGGGGGGGGGATAACAATACACAACTACACCTTCACTAATATATTATTACCTTCACCAATATATATATTATCTCTAAGTATTACAACACATTTGCACTGTGCTGCTTTCACTCAGGACACTCAATAGAACAGCAGTGTTCGTCAGATCCTGGCAAGTCTACTACGTCCAGATGCACGTCGTCCACACTCAATGGTAATCGCCGGCGAGTTCACCTTCCTCAACATGGGCCAGTCCACACACCGTATCGTCACAGTCTTCCAAGACCCGACATCCACTCTCCAGAAACACACTGGCAGAGGGCTTCAGCAACATGCTGACAGGGCACTTAAACAATCATATACAGGGGTAGCTAACTCCCTGGCAGAAGTCTCTAGCAACACACTAAAAGCACTTCTTAACAGACGCACTAATGTCGTCTCATAACTCTTCTTGACCAAATCCCGGGTACGTAGGTCCATACAACACTGCATAAATAGAGCAGCTAATACACTGCTACTACCGACGGCGGTTACTTAGTCCTTTCACAGGACCAAGTCAAGAGTTCTGGACTGCCCAAGGTGAATTGCCATCCTCAGTGCAATCGCCCCCTTACGTCACCTCTGTGAACATAAAACGTCATTTGCTATACAGACGGTATACTGAGTGACCTTCGGATAACACCCTTCTACAGAGGAATTGAAAATGTAATTGCATACACAACCTAGATGGCGTTGATATCGTTATGCCACCTACCAGAGGTCATCATCATCGACCTCACCTCCTAACTGAGGTAAGAAACAGGAGCCTTTCACCGATGCCACACCACCGCCAACAGATGGTGTTGTCCTCATCTCCTCTAATGCCTGGGAGTTGGAGTGTAGTGGAGTGCATTTAAACACGCGCAATTCTGTTCTCAAACTGCCCGCTTTCATAATTTAAATAAAGATGTAAATACGCCTGATACGTGATATTTATAGTAACGTAATTTCGCGTTTTCTCCACAGAGGATAGAGAATTTAATTAATATGGTTCTTATTAGAAAGTTTGACGATTTGTTAAAGGTTCAACAACAACAGAACTAAAATTCCTGGTAGAGGCTTTAATTAAATATAGTTTAGGTAAAATATGTGAAATAATTTACCACGATGGTTACCAGGATACTTAAATCAATCAACTTGCTATAAAAACAGTGTAGTAATAGTGTAAAATAAATCATATTGTAAATAACTGTCTGTTAATATAAAAACATTTGGCAAACATGAGTCGATAATCTATATTTAAACCGACCGGGAACCATACACTAGCTCATGTTTGTTATCTGTCTGGTGCAGAGATCACTAGGGTAGGCAATCACAACAACACCGCCGAGACAACACCATAACTATATGCTGAAATTGATGCTTTTTATAATGTTGTGGATTGAGTGGTATAATAAACTATATAGCTTATCAATAGCCACTGTTTAAAAATAATAAAATATCATTATAGGTGTGTCTGAATAAAACTGAAGCAGTGAAACAGAGTAAAGTGGACCAAAGTAATTATTGGCCACACCGACACCATTACATCAGCTGAAGGAACGCATGTGCTCTTACCACGGCAAACCACTTCATCAGTACTCTTCAAACTTAACTACATTACCGTATTCTTGTCCACCAATACGACTAGAACTCTCATTGCTCTAACATTGTTATTTGTTCTAACATTGTTCTCATTATTCTAACATTGTTCTTATTGTTCTAACATTGTTCTCATTGTTCTAACATTGCTCTTATTGTTCTAACATTGTTCTCATTGTTCTAACATTGTTCTCATTGTTCTAACATTGTTCTCATTGTGCTAACATTGAGAACACTCTGGATCTGCATTACAATAAAATTTATCAGAAAGGAGTGTGATTAGATTATCATTGGAAATTGGATTAAATTTTCTTGTTGCATGTCCTTGCTATAACCCTTCTTTCCTCTTCAGATTTTACAAATTTGCTATAACATAGGATTTCCGGCTTACCTCAATAAGAGGTCCTTGCCAACCTATTTAAATATAGCGCACTAAGTTAATTAATAAGGAATTTATTGTAATTGTTTAAAATAAAGTAATATACTTTGCAAAAAATGAATTTACTGTAATAATCAGAGAAGTAAAACTTCTTGCCCTTGTTTCAAACCAATGATATACTTGGCAAGAAACCAGAACCATAGATTAGACTAACTAAAAGAAATGGATGCAGCAGTTCATGCTGCATTAAAATTAAGGTTTAATCTTACCATTAGGTATTGAAGTTTATTCATCTTGCAAGTAAATGAAGGCAGCATCATACATGTTGGGGTTTCCAATCAAAAAGAGAAAAGAGCCACTTCAGGAACTTAGAGTTAATCTAGAAGAGAAGCAAAACTAGCTACTTTCAGGAAACAGGTAAGACATAATTTGTTTTCAGTAGACTAGTTTATTTTATTTCAATTATTTAGAAACACCTGGATGTGGGCATGTATGAGGAAGTTAGAATAAAACTTTTATTTTGATCCTACTGTTTGATTAGTCCGATTTTAAATGGCTGTTATGATGATGTTTGAGCCAACTCATAATATTTTTAACCAAACCATTAACATTTTTGTCATTTTATTGGTTAGATCTAAATTACTAGAAACATAAAATTTAAAGTCTTACTAACTACTTCTTTCAAAGACACTGCTAATGTCGCTACTTCGGTTCTAGATAAGTGAACCCTTTCAGCCATTTATCACAATTGTCCTTAACAACCATAAATTAGCCTTGATAGCCACGCAATAGCTATTAACAACCATCCAATTTACCTGACAACCACCCAATTACTACTGATAACCATTATCTCCAATTACCTTAAAAAAACATTAATTTCGAACTCCCTCCCATGCTTTTAACTAATCAAACGGATGTTCTAAGCGTCCTTTAACAACATATTAGAAAGAAATACTAGAAAATACTATTTTTGACTGTTTTTTTAATTTTTATTTTTATATAAATATCCTTTTTATTTATTTAAAAAATATTAAACCAACTTTTTACACTCTCTATAAAAAATTCATTCAGCCACCTTCTGTAGATCTTCCTTGGTGGGCATTGATGTCGCATAGTTATTATGTTTGTTGCTTATTTCTTCCTGATCATCTATCAGTCAATATTAGTATACCTGTGCTTCCTGGTCATCTACCAGTAGGCCTGAGCTTCCTGGTCATCTACCAGTAGGCTTGAGCTTCCTGGTCATCTACCAGATGGTCTGAGCTTCCTGGTCATCTACCAGTAGGCCTGAGCTTCCTGGTCATCTACCAGATGGTCTGAGCTTTCTGGTCATCTTCCAGTAGACCTGAGCTTCCTGGTCATCTACCAGTAGGTTTGAGCTTCCTGGTCATCTACCAGATGGTCTGAGCTTCCTGGTCATCTACCAGTAGGCCTGAGCTTCCTGGTCATCTACCAGATGGTCTGAGCTTCCTGGTCAACTTCTAGTAGACCTGAGCTTCCCTTCAATGGTCTTTCATAAATCTTGTGACTTGTTGCTTGAACAATTTTTTTGTTTACTTTGCATCTCTAGTTGTCTTACCCTACTTTTTGTTTAACAATTATGGTATATGTAACACTCAAATTAACTAACACTTTCAATTTATTATGTACTTCTGATCAACTAGAAACTTTGCCTTTCTGGTCATCCACTTATGATCATTGTTTTCAGATCTAATATTTTGATCTTGTACGACATGCGCACAACTAGCATGTATATTATAAGTCAACCGATGTCAGACCAATTAACCAATGCTCACCTCCAAAAGCCTGGTCGTCAAGTATTAGCCCCACTCCTGTGTCACGTAAGTATCTCAGTATGGTGAGATACAGGCTCATCATAACCCATGCTACTTGGAACTTTTCGTTCCAAGTAGCCGAATCTAAAACAACACCAACAACGGCCTGGTCATAGTTCCTATTCAAGCTCATTCAAACTATCTGATTTTGGATATTATCTTTGTTAATCTCAATCAGCATTTCGGAAACCCGGACCTTGATTTTAGTATCTCTAATAAATATTTTTATTGCTATGTTAAACCTTTCAGGAAGGTTGCAAAAATATAATCATACACATTAAAAACACTGATTATTTTATGTTATCACTAAGATACAAAATGTAATATCAGGGATAAGTAAACATTACACGTTCCTGCAGTCATCCGTAAGCAGAAACCCACTAAGTGTCTAACAAAATAAGAACAACTTATGCGTTTGTTGAACGGAATGTCTCCTGTAATATTGTACGTGCAGTTATAACAGCAGCCATATGAATGTATGTGTTTATTGTAGCAATGGCAAATGTTAATTTTGCTCTCTCTATTTATTTTGTTTTAGGGGTTCCTCATGAGAGAAAGTGGTTTCGGGGGTCCACAGGTGAAAACATGGTTTTGAAAAGGAGGAATAAGGCACAGAAGGTAAGAAACCACTGTTTTAGACCCCTTCAGGTACTTCTATTCTCTTCATTTGACTACATAATTTCACCAGTCAACCATTATCCATACATTCAACATTACTAAACCATCTCGGTTTGTTCACCATAATCTTCCATTTATGAGCTTGATGGTCAACATCTCTCCATGACATTGTACCCGAGAGCAACAGATTTAAATGTCACACATGGAAATGATATACACATATGGAATAGAGGAACATATATAGCCTTGTTTTAGTGTGCAGATGATGAGCGCTATGCGTTAGAAGAAATGGAAGTGGAGGTTAGTTTCTTCGTTGTTTTAAGAAAACTGTTGAGAACAAATGAGACGGTTCATTTATAACGACGGGACGCAAGAGCTGAAATATGATCCTTTGAAATAATATTAGGTAAGGTAATATACATGCACTGAAATACTCAAGATTATCTAGCTCCATGGCGAGATCAAAATAATTTAGTGTAAACTGCCACAATTAACATTGACTACTAGTTGATGGAGCTTCTCAAAATTCTGATAGTGTTTGATTACAAAATTATTACTTTATTATGAAGCAAGGGTGGTGTGCAATTCAAATATTGGGTGGATTTTACATTCAAGAAGGAATTAAAACGTGCAACTGGGTCCTGTTGTCAGTCTTATGGCCTTCCACCTTTAACCTTCCATTAGAACACGCAACACAACCAATTCCGAAACTCAACAAATACTTCGCCCATAAATTGAACTTAACTTACAGGAAGGCTCATGAGCAGTAGTGTCTAACGCCACACCGAGCAGAAAAAAGACCCGCTCATCATTCCAACAAGAAAGATAAATTCATTCACTCTCCAGCACACATCTGCGGATGGCCTTGAGAGTCTAAGGGGCCGGAGTTTTAGTTGCAGCCAGCGAAGGCTGGTGTAAGCATCACGACCTGTGTTCCAGTGGTACCAGGTGGACGAGTTAGAATAGTCGTCAATGTTGATCATAACGCTGTTGGGTGTGCAGTAACTGCAAGTCTTGTACCACCAACCTCCCCCAGTCCTCAGTTTTGCACAGTTGTCTTCTGTATAAAGAGTAAGATTTATTTTACCAGTTAAGTCAAGCAGGCAAAATTAGTTTACCTCAGATTCATAGGTAACATAAACGAGGGAGATATATATTAGATAAAGTAATTAAATATCTATATCAATAAAATAAAAAAATTTCATGTAAGTTTGTCAAAAGTAGGAAGCCAGACACTTCGGGTAAACCTCCAGATATTTAACGAATAGAGGCATCATTACCGACAGCATGTAATTTTCAAGGTCAGAAATCAGGGATTATATAGTTCTTAGAAGTTTTTCAGTGCTAAATAATAATAATATAGATTTTTGAGAGAAAGAAATTGAGAAAGAAAAACAGAGATAGATGAGAAAGTGAACGAGATCAACAGAGAGCGAATGTGGAGGGGAAGGAGTAAAGAGAGAATGAGAGAAGTGATGTTTGGGGAGACAGTAGGAGAAAGGTGGGGAGGGTGGGAGAGGGGATGATAGGTGAGAATTGGTTAAGAGAGATGAAAAGGGAGGAAGATTAGGAGAGAGGGGAGGCTCACCCAACTTTGCAGGGGAAATGGTCTGGGGGTATGGGACAAACAAAGTCTGGTTGGCGTCGACCTACGTTAAATAATTTAAGAAATATCAGCCTGTAACCCAAATCCCCTCCTCCTATTGGCAATTTTCATAGTCTGAAATTAAATCGCATGTGGTTTTCATAAAATTTATCTTCCTTTTCAAGGTTTACTTAAAAAAAATGAACTGAATTCCTTTGTTACAGTGATGAATATAGTGAATATGCAAACGATGAGTCGGAATAACGGGGCTTAAGATATGAAGACTAACCGGTCCGTTTCGGTCCGTTCTGGACCATTATCAAGTCAATGTTATGAGACAAGGGAGGCACGGGCAGACAAGAGAGAGTTGAGGAGGAGGAAATCTTAAGGAGGCGGAAGATACGGATGGGATAGGAGTAATAAAGGGGGTGTAAAGGGGGTAATAATAGGTGTAAGAATTGGAAAGTAAGAAAAAGAGAAATAAAAATAAAATGAATTAGAAAAAGATGGGTAGGCTTATGTTAGGTCACGTTTGTTAGAAAGTTTAGAACATTTGAGAAAGTACTGTGAAACGAAAAAGTCAACAGCATCAAAGCCAGGACGAAGGTTCATGTTGGGTAGGTTGTGTATCAGAACCGATTCGATAAGCCGGCGTCTGTCTGTCTGTACAGGCAGGAAAGTTTATCTTAAAAGAAGGCCAATCAATAGGATGATTAGAGTCCCTAACATGACAGAAGAAAGCATTGTTTATATCTGCAGACTTAGCACTTATTTTGTGTTCCTTAAGTCTGTCATTTAGTGTATGGTCAATTTCCTCAAAGTATTAGAGAGGACAAGACGAACAGGATATAGAGTAGACACCAGCAGCATTGGAAGTAGGAGGAGCTGTGTGAATCAGATTATTACGAAAAGTGTTACTTTGTCGAAAGGCGAGCTTTATGTCAAGAGGACGATGGGTATTATTGAGATTTTTTTTGTTCAGATATGAAGGGAAAGCAGAGCTCAGTGCTAATAGTGTTGAAAACAGGTTTGGGATGAAAGAAATTTCGTTTAACTTGAGAATAGGCACAATTGATAAATTGTAGTGGGTAACCAAGGTGAGAGAAAAAAATTGTAAATAAAGGAAATTTCAGATTCAAGAAACTGAGAGTCGCTGCTGCGTAGAGCGCATAGGAAGAGAGAGATGAGGACACTTTTCTTAACAGAAGAAAAATGGTCTGAAAAGAAGTGAATGTACATACCACTTTGCATGGGTTCGCGGTAAACAGAGAAAGAGAAACCGGACACAGAGCTATGAAAATGAACGTCAAGAATAGGAAGGAGAGAATTAAATTCCAATTCAACTTTGAAATATAAGGAGCCAGAGTGTTAAGAGAGGAGAGGAGAGGAAAGGCTGTAAAACACTAAGGTCATGAGGCCATAAAGTAAAAATATCAACAACATAGCAAAGCCAGAGAGAGGAACGAATATTAATAGAGGGAAGAAGAACGGTTTCGAAGTATTCCATATAGCGATTGGCAAGAACATGAGAAAGAAGAAAACCCATATCGACATTGAAAGTGAGAGAAGTATTTTCCGTGGTAAGAGAAGGAGATAGAGTCAACACAGTCTGATGAATTCGAGAAAACGTCAGTGGGAAGCGGGAGATGAAGTTGCCCTCAGTTGCCTTCTGTCTTAGGAAAGAGAGAACGTCATCAGGGGGAACATTAGTAAAACAGAGAGTCGATATCAAGAGTAAGCATCTTATAGGAGGGCAACAGGCACAGTCTATCAATGAAGTACTGAGAGTGATGAAGGTGGGCAGGAGATAAAGTACCAAGACAAGGAGTTTTGGTAAGCCAGGAGGCAAGAGGATAGCCGACAGAGCCCCCTTCAAGAAATAATAGGACGAAGGAAACACCAGGTTTATGAGACTTAGGTAGACCATAAAAATGAGGAAAAGAAGGGCAGATGAGACGGAAACGCCAAAAGAGATCGAAGTCAGGAGGAGAAAGACATGAGATCTGTATTAGTTTGCGATTGAAGGAAGTTTTATGGTGATCCAAAAGGTCAGATGCCAGAGGGGCATATGTGCGGGAGTCAGAGAGCAAGACATCAGCTTTCTGGAGGTAGTCCACACGGTCAAGGACAACCACCGAATTGCCTTTGTGGGAAAGAAGGATAAGAATAGAGAGAACTTTCAGGGAGGCAGGGGCAAGCTGAAAGCGATGATGAAGGTGGAGATTTTTAGAAAACAAACTGTCAAGAACGGGGATAAGGGCCCCTCTAGAGGCAAACAGGTCCGAAATAGTACTACAGTTAGTGTTGACAAAATTATCAAAGGAACTAATAAGGTCAGTGCCACAACGAGGGCCAGGGAAAGTAGTAAACGAGAGACCAAATCCGAGAAGTTCTTGCTGGTGCTTAGAGAGAGAGAGAGAGAGGGGGGGGAGAAGAAAAAT
>WNGS01163302.1:26059-52153 GCA_020271785.1 Procambarus virginalis | reverse complement strand
AGCATGATCGATTTGTTTTTCAGTTCTATTCTTTCATTACATATGATTAGTTCCGTTTACGTGGCAGGTACAGGCTGTTCGTCGGGAACTTTTGGGTTGCCAGCACTTTGGGTGACGACTTGGCATACAACAACCAAATGCCCTTCACACTTCAGACCGTGACACACGATTACAGTAGTGGCAAAGATTACAGATTGATGTTCACAGCCCTTCCTTGTATGAATACTATATGTATTTATTTACTGTTTCAACACTGACTGCAGGACATGGACGACACTGAACAAACAACTGTGGCTAGTGAGACACATCTCACCAAGTTAGTTTCAACATTCACCACTTACAATCTGGCTCAGTTGTTGGCTGTCGTTGGTGGAGCAGGTCGCTGTTGTTGGTGTGTGGTGTGCCGGCAAGCCTGTGGGGGCGACTGGCGTTATGGCGTCGTCGGTGACGTGGATTCGGAGGGTGGATTCCGCAGGATTGGAATTCTCGGCGGCTGCTGATTGGACGTTGGTGGAGGTGGCCTTTTGGAGTTTTAGGGTGGACCTGCATTCTGTTTACGGCCTTGAGAAGATCTCCGACAGGCGTGTGGTGGTCAAGTTCTCTGCCCCTGGTTCATATCAGCGCTTCGTGAGTGATTTTGCTGGGCGTTCTCTCCAGCTCCCGGGCTCTGCTGGTACTGTGGAGGTGTCGGCCGGTGTGTGGTGCCGACGTTTGTTAGCATCCATGAAGTTTCCTTGGACTTTCCCGAGGAGGTCCTTCACACCTGCTTCTCTCGGTACGGTACTGTGTTCACTCACTGTATTACTTGTCTCCGCTCACGCCTTGAGCCTGAGACTTGTCGGGCTTGAGGACCAATGTGTGGACCCTCGGCATGCGCTTGACACTGAATTCCATCTCAGGTACGTTCTACGGCTTTAACTTGTGGGTATTCTATGAGGATCAACCGACACCTGTTTTAGGTGTGGCTTCGAGCATCTTGTGGCCGGTTGCACTGCTTTAGGGTGGGGAGGCCAGCCCTCTTTCAGGAGGGGATTTACCCCGTTGGGGTTGGGGGGCCAAGCCGGGTGTTGCGGAGGCCGTGAGTGTACCCCTCGACCCCTCCCGTCGTTGGTGCCTGTCTAATTTGAATATTCCTACCCGCCTTTCCATCAGTTTGGTCCACCTGGCCCGTTGGTGTCTGATGCGTGCAGCCCTTCATTTCTGTGCACGCTCACTGCGGAGGTTCATCGGGATTCAACTGTTACTGACATGGAGTCGGGTATGCCTGTGGCACCTGCTCCGTCTTGTGTGGGTGGGTAGTGGCGACTCCGCGGGTCCTCCGTGGGTGTTGCTCCCTCGTCTGGTGGCCGTGCATCCGACGTGTTGCTGCTATGCTCCAGTGGCCGCTGCGTTCCTCTCGTGGCTCAGGAGGGCCTTCCCTGGTCGCGCGTCGGTCAGCCGCCGTCATAAGCGGGAGGCACGGACGCGTTCCTCGGACACAGGTTCTCCCGTCAAGCGAGGTGGGGTCTACGGCTGGGGCTGCTGTGGCGTGCACCCCCTCCTTCTGCTCCTCCCCTCTGGTGGCCTGCTGGGGTTGTTGCTCCCGAGGCTCCTCTGGGGGCAGTGAAGCCCCCATGGCGGTTGAGGATGCTCAGTGGGTGGTGTCCACGGTGAGGAATGGTATTGGACGGGATGCGCTGACTATGAAGTTCATGAAGTCTACGAAGAGTGTGGTTGCCGACGTTCCTGTGGACACTCCGCTGCTGGGTTGCCAGACTGGTGGCCTACTGTTCCTGTTGCCTTCCCTGTGGGGGGCTCTGGTGCGCCTTTGCAGAGGACTGTGGGGTTGGTGGGGTCCTGATTGCCCTTCCTAAATGGGGTCCTATTACCACTGAGGTGTTGTTTTCCCTTCGAGTGTATTTTTTTTTGTGTGCTATGTGCTGTGGTGTTATGTCTACTTTTGTGTTGGGTGTGGGGTGCGGTTGTGTGCAGGTGTGGGTGGGCCAGGTTTGTTTTCCCAGTTCTTGTGTGCTCCGTGCTTGTTGTGTGATTGTTACTGCCCTTCGGGCTGCATGTGTGGCTCTGCCTGTTTTTGTTCCAACTGTAGTGTTTGCCGATGTATTTTCCTTTAGTTTTGTGTTTCATTTATTTTTATTGTTATGTATTCATGTCTCTCCGTGTGGTATCTGGGGCCAGTAGGCTTTTGTGTTGTTTCAATGGTTGGGTTGTTGGGCTCTGGTTTAGGTTCTATTGTACTTGTACTGTTGTGTTTCTGTTTTTGTTGCGCTTGTCGGCCCTTCAGGTCTCTAATTTGTATGTTTGTAACTTTGTACTTTTGTGCTATGTCCTTGTATGCATGCTTACATGTAATTACATGCTTACATACAATAAATACAATAAAATAACATGGAAACAAAATGAACAAAACAAGAAGCCACCGGCCAGAAAGACCGACAGCACAGAGCAACAATGAGCAAAATGGAGAAACGCATGAGAAACACAGCATACAACAAGACGCAAAATAGAAAACAATAACAAACAAGCAAACAATGCAAGCAATAAAATATAAACAAATCAAACAAACACCGGCCGGAGGGACCAACAATAACACACATCATAAGGTATAAAAGAAAATACAACACAAAAAAATACACAACACACAACAAGCCATAAAAACAAAGTAAAAATAAAAAATAAAAAGAAAACACAACACAACAAGGTAATACATGAATAGAACACACAGGGGAAAGTAACAACACAAAAACAAATACATAAATAAGAACACTCACTGCAAAACGCTGGCCCCTCAACATACAAAGGGAGAGGCACGGGCACAAAACACAGTAGGGCAAACAAAACGCCAGAGGGGCACACAACACTACAATTAGCAAAGAAACATGAAATCAGCTGTCATACTTGCCCAGGAACAAGACCCGCGGGAAACGCACCTCCCAACGCAACCACCCCCAAGTGTCCCTTTCACCCACCGGGGACGCCATTTCATCCGGAACCTTAGCAACAAACACCCTCAAACAGGGGACCCAAATGGTATCACTTCTGACTCGAGTAACCACCACTATCCCTAACAACATGGGAATCCCCCCCACCATAAAATTCCCCTGGCTCGTCATTCAGCAGTAACTCAGCAATCGCCGCCCAGTGACCCGGCGGCATCACAGACGCCGGCAACACGTCCTCCAGGTCCCTAACACGCACCCTCACAGGAGTGGCCCGGACACAGGGCACCACCACAGGGGCACCAGCGGCCACGGGCACACCACTAGACGACTTCAGGGAACCAGGGCGGCGCGCATCCTTCCGTAGTGTCACAACCAGGCCACGCCCAGCACCAGCAACCACACCATGCCTGGGAGTGGAAGCCACCACTCCCCGCTGCGGAGAGTCCCCAGGCGGAGAAGGAACAGAAGGCACCCCCGAGACACGGGCACCAGCACCAGCAGGCACATGGACCTCCACCACCACTAACCGCGGAGACAGTGACGCATCCGGTTCCACACCGTCAGCACCCGAAGACCCACAGTCACTGAAGTCCCCAACATCGGCTCAGGCAGAAGACGAACGCCGGGAACGTTTGGGCTCCAGCCAGATATCGTCAGAGCCGGAAGTGAACCCAGAAACCAGCCGGACGAACCGACGTCCGACGCAGAACAGCAGAAGCCTCCACCACATGGGTAACCGGGCCACACACAGTAGGAGGCTAGGCAGCCACCCCAGCACCCAGCACAGCCGGGACCCGAGGCAAGGACACAGGGCCAGGCGCAACAGCCGAAGACGAGGGAGAAGACGGCGACGCATCACGGTGATCACCAGGAAGGCCCTCATGAGTAACGGAGATAGTGACAGGAGCACGTAGACTATCCGACGGCACTTCAAGACCCGGAGGAGGGTCCGCAATGGCCAGAGGAACGTCGGCGACGCATAGGGAGTCGCATCCGCTAACTGGATGCAAACCTCATCACCGGAGACCTCCTCCAGAGGGAGCGGCGGGGAATCCTCTTCCCCGGAACAAGTTGACCGGAGCAACCGGATCAGCAGTGCAACCGGCAGCCTGATGCCCCAACTCCTTGTACGTATGCTTACGTGTAACGCTTACATTACCCTACTGTATTGTATTGTTGTTAATTTTGTACTGTGTTGCATTGTGTTTATGCTCATTGCTGTGTTTTTGTTGTCGGCCCTTCAGGCCGGTAATTAGTGTAATTGTATTTCTGCGTTTTGTGCTTTTGTGATTTGTTTGTGTTCTGTTTGTTTTTGTTTTATTGTATTTATTCGCATGTACTCATGTAAAAATAAAATAATAAAAAACTTACAATCTGCCAGGCGTTTTCCAGTTTACACGAAATTTCTATAATTGCAAAGCATTTTTTGTCACCTAGTTCCCAAGAGCGGGATGTTCTGTATAATGGAAAAAATTCAAACCAAGCAAGCCTCCTGGACTAGACGAAGTAATTTCCATGGTGCCAAAAGAATATAATGAAGAGCTTTGTGAGCCTTTGTCTTGCATATTTAACAAACAATCACAATAAAGCAAAGTACCATAATCGATGAGTATTTCAAATGTCTTTCGACTGTTAAGAAGAACGTAGATCATTATTGCTGAACTTCAACCCATTTTAGCTTAAAACGCATTGTAATAATGTTTAAATCGATAATCGTTATAGGTCCTCGTATATATCTTGAGAACCCCTAATTGATAAAGAAATCACAACCTCGTTTTACATATGAACATAAGAATTAAAGAAACTACTGGAGACTTTTTTTTGGCCATACGAGGAAGCTCCAATTTATATTCCCCAAACCCATCATTATAAATGTTTAATCAACGCTTCAAACAAGCAAGTGATCCCACATGTTTCATTGTACATTATGACATAGATTAACAAGCCTATTTCTATAACAGTTGTGACGGTAACGTGTTGGAAATGGTGGTCGGCAGTCTTCCAAATAGCAGATGTCAATGCTGGGCCACATACATTTAAGTTATAAAAAAAAGGAAAAAAAAGAGTGACTGCTTGTCTGATAATCTGTGGTAAGGTAAGATACACGAAAACACAAAATATAAAAAATGCACTTTACTTAATCTAGAAAACAAAATAAAATAAAGACAATTCCTTGGCATTTAAAATAATGTAAAAGAAAAACACGTAAAAATATATATAACGAATTGAAAAGGGGGAACTGGTTACGTTAACAAAGATAAATGGTGCTGGGAATATATGCGCTAGCTATAAACCTCTATTTGATCACACGAGGTGGGTCAAATTAGGTGTTCACAGCAGGAGCACAAGATATATTCTGGCTGGCAGAGCTGCAAGGGACTCCAACAATGACTGGCGATGATTGTGATTGGCGTGGAGCGGGAGTGGTGTGTTGGTTGGCGGCCAATGAGAACGCAGGACGGCCGCAAGTCGCTAGTTTGGCTGGGAGCAGCAGTTGGCAGGTCGACCAGGTGTGCAGAAGTGGGGGGAAGGAGGGAGTTGCAGGTGCGTGTGGCTGTCTTGATATATACGTTAAGCCACTATAAAACGTATCTTGCATAGTGTTGAGAATGAGACGATGTGAAGATATAGCAGGCTAAATCTCTGGGAAGAGATTATCGTCACACAGTATTTACCCAGGACTTAAACTGAATATAAACTAATCCAATTTATATCAATTGTCTTCCGTTCAATTTTGCGTTGGCACATTTAACACCTTATTAATATCTTCTTTGTTAAACCCTAATATCCAGTTGTATACTTCACTCTTGTCACCCCGAACTCTTTGCCTGTCTGGAGAATGTAAATTAGGCTTTTTTTAATCTCAGGACTCGTTCAAGGGAATTTACGTACAATCTGGTACCTTATACAGTGTTTTCTTTCGCACAATTTTTCAATGCTAAGTTAAATATAATTTCCTTATCATCTCAGTTCCTTAAAGTGCTCGCTCATTTCATAAGAAAGCAGTCATCCACCATTTCTTAAAATTCTTCTGCTTATGAATTGCCTACTTTATTCTTCAAATTGATTCTTCTAAAATAAACATCATTGCCTGACCTATGGGCCTTAGGTATCACTGCCGACATATGTCTTTCCTACATTCTGTCAAAAATTGGTGGACTACTATTATTTTATTCTACCCAAGCAATTTTTGTATGGGGCTGAGTTTAATTATGTTTTAACACTACATTTTGTATTTTATTTGACATACATTGCTATTCCCCCTCGTCGTCTAATTTATCTGTGTGACATCATCTAAATACCTTAATTTGATATCAAGTTAATAGTTCCCATTTTTTACTTTCATTCACTTTTTGTTAAATAAATTAATAACTACTTTTTCTCTACACACATGAGCACTTTAGTCGTCTCGTTTGTTTCTAATATTCGAGTAGTTCGAGTGTTCGAGTAGTACTCATTCAGGGTGTTCCTATGTTGATGCTTATGTCCACCCATAATATTTTAAGCAAACATTTTAAATTCCCCCTCACTTCTTTTCTTGTGTATTGACTCAATAATGTCCTGATCTGCCTCTCTATTGTTCACACCCAAACCTCTTGAACCTAGCAGATTAAAATCATACTGTCTCAGTTTTTCCGAAGAGGCTGCAACGGTCGCCACCGCATCCCCGAGACTGGTGAAACCAGTCCCTCGTGTACGTAGAATCCGGCCAATGAACTTGTTGTTGAAGAATGGTATTTCATAATTTAAATAATGCCTTTCATTCCCTCCAACAGAGATAGACAATAGGCTCGTTCTCATTGTTAGCCAATATGTTATAAATCCTTGTCTGCTCTCTATACCACACCCAGAAAAACACCCTCATCCTATTTAGGTGGAAAGCCATGTATATATCTATTATATTTCATAATGTCAAACAACCAAGCGTTTCCTACCTCTCCTGTTGAGTCATTTATTTGCCCAACCACTCTTTACTACGGGCCTGCTCATGAATAAAAATGCTCTCATTATTTTTAATTATATATCGGTAAAATAAAATCTGGAAGAATTGCAACTTTAATATCTTGGTTTTCGAAAGCTTTTGATACTGTGCCTCACGAGACTCACTAAAAATATAGAAGGCTATGGTATAGAATAGGTTACCCCTGAAATGAATTAGAGCTTGGGAATTGCAAAGAAAGTAGTTAACATAAATACAGGTAAGTCCGAGTGGCTGAATGTTTTAAATTGTTTATTATTTCATATATATATATATATATATATATATATATATATATATATATATATATATATATATATATATATATATATATATATATATATATATATATATATTGTGACGGGAAAGTGTTGGAGTGTTTATGTTCGGCAGTCCTCCAATGGAAGGTGTCAATGCCTGGTCACACTTACAAAAAAAAGATAGACTGCTTGCCTGTTGTCTGTGGTAAGTTAGAGGGAGGAACACGTAAAACACAAAGTATGAACAATTAAACTTTAATATATTTACTTTAAACATAAATGAAAATAAAGACAAATCTCGGGTAACTGAATAATGAAAAATGACAAAGATAAATACGAAAAACACAATAGATTAAATATTATAAGGTGAAATGGTGCTGAGAATATTGGCTACGGCTGAGACCTCCCTTAGTATGCGAAAGCCAGAGAGCTTAGTATGCCAGAGAGAGATGTCAACTTTAAGAGCACAAAGAATATTCTGAAGTTGATAACTGGTCGGGCTCAGACGTCGACTCAGGTAGATGGCGCAGATGTGCAGGTGTACGGTCGGCGAGTCACCAATCAAGGAGCAGGCAAGCTGGGAATGGGTAGTTGGCTGGTTGAAGACAGGTGGCGAGCCGGCGTGAAGGGGGGTGAAGGGGGTGAAGGGTACATTTTGCCTCCTGGTCAAAACATTTTGTGCTACTGGTGACGTATCTTGAATGTAGCATCTTGTACTTGTAGAATCGACGTAACTTTAAGTAGGAAAGAGCAGGCTCAATCTCTCTTGAAAGAGATTATCGTCACAATATATATTATATATATATATATATATATATATATATATATATATATATATATATATATATATATATATATATATATATATATATGAATGAAAACTCACACCCCAGAAGTGACTCGAACCCATACTTCCAGGAGCAATGCAACTGGTATGTACAGGGATGCCTTAAACCGCTTGACCATCACGACCGGACATAAGGAAGTGATAGCCTGAGCTATATGAACCACTTCCCCGCCGGCACTTGGATGGTTATCTTGGGCATAGCATTTTATCAAATCACCTCATTTTTTGGGGCAACACGTGAGGAACACAAATGCGAACAAGCCTGAATGGTCCCCAGGACTATATGCGAATGAAAACTCACACCCCAGAAGAGACTCGAACCCATACTCCCAGGAGCAATGCAACTGGTATGTACAGGGATGCCTTAAACCGCTTGACCATCACGACCGGACATGAGGAAGTGATAGCCTGAGCTATATGAACCACTTCCCCGCCGGCACTTGGATGGTTATCTTGGGCATAGCATTTTATCAAATCACCTCATTTTTTGGGGCAAAACGTGAGGAACACAAATGCGAACAAGCCTGAATGGTCCCCAGGACTATATGCGAATGAAAACTCATACCCCAGAAGTGAAGGAAGTGGTTCATATAGCTCAGGCTATCACTTCCTTATGTCCGGTCGTGATGGTCAAGCGGTTTAAGGCATCCCTGTACATACCAGTTGCATTGCTCCTGGGAGTATGGGTTCGAGTCACTTCTGGGGTGTGAGTTTTCATTCGCATATAGTCCTGGGGACCATTCAGGCTTGTTCGCATTTGTGTTCCTCACGTGTTGCCCCAAAAAATGAGGTGATTTGATAAAATGCTATGCCCAAGATAACCATCCAAGTGCCGGTGGGGAAGTGGTTCATATAGCTCAGGCTATCACTTCCTTATGTCCGGTCATGATGGTCAAGCGGTTTAAGGCATCCCTGTACATACCAGTTGCATTACTCCTGGGAGTATGGGTTCGAGTCACTTCTGGGGTGTGAGTTTTCATTCGCATATAGTCCTGGAGACCATTCAGGCTTGTTCGCATATATATATATATATATATATATATATATATATATATATATATATATATATATATATATTGTGACGGTAAAGTAGTGGAGTATGGTGGTCGGCAGTCTTCCACTGGCAGATGTTAAGGGCCAGGCACATATAAAAAAACAAAAAGTAAAAAAAAAGAAAAAAAAAAGAATGACTGCGTGTTTGATAATCTGTGGTAAGGTAAGGGAAGAGACATAAAACACAATAATAAACAATGCTCTTTAATAACACTAAGAAACAAATTGAAATAAAGGCAAAATCTTGGCTTAATGGTGCAGAACAACAAGTGGAAAAATAACTGAACATAAAACTGAATTACGTTAAAGGGAGAAGTGACATGAAATAACAGGCAAAATAATATTAGTGCTCGGAATATATGCGCTAGCTATAAACCTTTATTTGATCACACGAGGTGAGTCAACTTAGGTGTTCATAGCATGAGCACTGGATATATTCTGGTGAGAGAATGGCTGGGCGGTTTTGACAATGGCTAGCGAGGAATGTGACTGGCGTGGAGCTGGAGTGGTGTGTTGGTTAGCGGCCAATGAGAACGCAGGGCGTCCAGTAACAACAAGCAGTTTGTCTGGGACTGTAGCCGTCGGCGCGACCAGGTGTGCAGAAGTGGGGGGAAGAAGGGAGTTGCAGGTGCGTGTGGCTGTCTTGATATATACGTTAAGCCACTATAAAACGTATCTTGCATATTGTTGAGAATGTGACTATGGGAAGATATAGCAGGCTAAATCTCTGGGAAGAGATTATCGTCACAATATATATATATATATATATATATATATATATATATATATATATATATATATATATATATATATATATATATATTTCTATATATTTTATTAAATATGACCGAAAAGTAAGATTAATAGTTCTAACACGAATTTTCTCGATTTCCTTATGTTTCTTTTTACTGGTGACGGTAAATGAAAAATCAATTCTCCAAATTCTTTTTATTTCTAGTCTGACGCGTCACTTGAGCGCGTTTCGTAAAACTTATTACATTTTCAAAGACTTTGTTTATCCACACACAACTTATGACTGAAACAACATTGGCTCTTATACCTGCCTGACTGTAACAACATTGGCTCTTATACCTGCATTTGGGTGAGGTGATGTAATACAATACGGGGTACAGAAAGTGGGGTATAGAAGTTGGGTAAAGATAGAACTGCAGAAGGCCTATTGGCCCATATTTCTTGATGTTTCTATATTGGAGCGGAGTCTTGAAGTGGGTAGAATTCTACCCACTTTGTGTATTATGCATGTATTTTTGTTCAACATTTCTCCAACATTTCAACATTGAGAAATGTTGAACAAAAGTACATGCATAATAGACAAAACACAAGATGCAAGGAGATTACAAATTCTTGAAGTAATCCACATAAGAATAGAACAACCTACCATGAACACCCAAATCACGGAACTATTTACCCTACCCACAATGAGAGTAAGGACAAGACCAGAACATAACGATGCCAACACAGAAGACAATGCTCAACATAACAGGCCAATTACACTGGATTAATCTTTGTATGTAGATACCAGCTGCCTCGTATGGGCCAATAGGCCTTCTGCGGTTACCTATATTCTTATGTTCATATGTGTGACCCCACTTATATCCCCTATGTATCCCCCTTTGTTTTCACATTTATTGTCTTATCACCTGACCCAGTGCGGGTATAAAATCAACCACATTGTAAAATTCCTTCACTTGAGAATGAACCATGGAGGTTCGAAACGTTGTGCATATTGTATAAATAAGTGTAATACATTCTATAGTACATTCCTCTTTTCTTCACCCGGAAATTACGAAAATGAGTTTTGGAGAACTCTTATTTCAGCTAAGCCCTGATGCTAAGAAAATAGTTAGAGGGATAGAAGCCCTAAATCAGAAGATAGTAAATACAGAATATGCAGTCATATTTAATGAGACATGTTTAAAAGAAAACCTGCTGCCAGTATACACCAATATATATATATATATATATATATATATATATATATATATATATATATAGTTATATATATATATATATATATAATATATATATATATATATATATATATATATATATATATAATCATACACACTAATAATTTGAGTGATAAACTAGTGTCACTGGAAGTACCTTAAGGCTTGCTCTTCAATATCACCCTAGGATGGTATTGACACTAATTAATCACTCAAAGGTGTAATGATCATAAGTAAATTATTATATATACACAACTCAACTCGAGCTGGTAACAATTACACCCAAAATAGGGTCTGCATCATTCATTAATGGTGCTAGGTTGTTCAATATAGTACAACTAAACTATGGTAATAATGGGACTAGTATGAACAATAAATAGTTCAACTAGTCAATGGTAATATCCTACCCTGTTGTGGGTTGGCATTGGTAAACATTGTATTGAGAACTAGTGTAATATATATATTAAATAATTCTCTATTTTGGAGAAATAATATACACAATTATTGATGATAACCTCTTAATTAGCCTCTATGAAACTTCTAATATTATCTAGAAGTATTAAATATTATTAGTGACCTCGAGAAATTAACTCCACAAATTTCGTGGATAATCTCTCGCGAAATTAACACCACGAAATCCGTGAACAATCTTGCAAGGACACAGCCACTAATTTGGCTGGCTTAAAAATAAGCGCTGTCACTTCACGGAATAACAACGCACCAAATCGGTAGTTGACCATGAAACCGCTGATGAGGCTGAACTGAGCTGCGGGGCTCTTGAGCTCGCTCGAGGGAGGCTTCGCTGCCGGTCTTTAACTGGCTAAGTATTGTTCACTAATTCACTGCACTAGTTTATTTAATTTGATGACAATCTAGCTCTCTAGACCATCTAGGTTCGAAAGACCATATAATCTAGGTTCGAAGGACCAAATAATGTGGGAATCGACCTGTGAGATTTATATTTAATTTATATAGAATTTATATTTACGTTAATTTATATATTTCAATAGCAATTGGTATGATGTTAAGTGGACTGTATTTCTGCAATAATCTCACAAATCGATCCTTACACATTTGGGGGGTTATATATATATATATATATATATATATATATATATATATATATATATATATATATATATAATATATGCAGCCAATCAAACTACAGTATTAACTACATATATTAGTAAATAAATTGGAGGTGCCTTATCTTAATGTACAGCAGGCTTAGTCCACCAGATATAACTGGGATATATATGCACCAAATTATCCTCGTATGAGGCTAGCTTCCATCACCCAAGTAACTGTTGTATCAAGCCTTCCTTCCTCTTCTTGTCCTGTCAAAGGGCACTAGCTGTAAAGCCGGAATCCTAATATATGACAGCTATATCAAAGAAAACACTGTATATTAAATAATAAGGACCAAGGCTTAATTACCTGGGTTGAGTCGATCATTTGTGTTCTAACCGGTTCACCCTATATCTACTAACATTAACTGGCCAGAAATGATTAGATAAACGGGTTTCGGTAAGACACTTCCCTTGTTTATGTTGACAGTGTGTTGATGATGGTAGAACACTTTGATCTCCATAACACTTAGTCCAAGAGAAATTATAGGAGCTAAATTTGCTCCATGACTCCATGGTCTTACAAACAATGGCTGACCACTCCTTACTCACTGACGCTCCTGGCCCACTTTGTCTAGATGTCAGTAAGTGGGTAGAAGGGTCATATTTATTTTATTTTGATACTGATAATTAAGTTAATTCAAATGAGATGTTTTTATGATGGTAAAAGTCCAAAGACTAATGTATTTAAGAATAATTCCCAACAGAATAGGTGGTGAATTATAGTACTACGTGGCAATGATATCCCGTTTTCAATTGACAGAAAATTCCACTACAAGCTACATTTTCTATGGGTAACATGTGTATACAAACACAGCAGCATTATTATCTGCAAATTGCATGTAATAATATGAAATGGTGTCGGGTTTTCCGACACCTTGGCCACTTTCATGGAGTCATGTGAAATATAGCGTGTTATTAACGTAGAGTTTTGTCATAACACTATAATATCTTAGACCCAAACAGTTCTTCAGTGGTTTTGAGGGACAAGATTCTTAAGGGCAGAAAGAATCTTGTGACCGAAGGGGCTTGGCAACAAAGAGGGACTGAAAGGCAACGTGGGTCTGAGTTAGAGGATCTGAGAGACATAAGAGGTTTGAGAAGTAGAGTTTGGCTGGGAATCAGATGAAAGGTGGAAGGTAGAAGGGCGGCAGAGATGTTGGGTGAGGGGCTGAGGAAAGTATGCAGCACAGAGAGTGTCAAGGAAGAGGTTATGCTAGTCAGGGGTGTGCATGGGGAAGAGGGGGATTTAGGGCCGAGGTGGGGTGTGGGGCAGAATGGGGTAAGTGCCGGGCGAGGGCTGTCAGGGATAGTGAGGCGAGTGAGGAGGTTAAACCGGCAGAGAAGATGTAAGAGGTAGTCGGTGAGGGTCAGCAAGGTGTGGGGAGTTGTAGAGGAAGCGAGGGGTAAAGGCGGAGTGAGGGGGCACAGGAGGGATGCGTGAGGGGCAGAGAGATGGAAAGGGAACAGTAATAAGAGTGGCAGTAAGGTGGTAAGAGGTAGGGTGGTGACGAGAGTTGGTTAGGGGCAGTGGAGGGTGAGGTCGAGGGGAAGGGGGATTGAGAGTGAATTAGATCAGATGGGATAGGGTGTAGAGTCTCAAGGTAAGATTATCCAGAATAAAACCCACCAGGGACTCAATCATAACACTGTGTTACCAGGTCAAGCACGTAGACATCATAATCAAAGGAGATAACATACCAATGTTAAGAAACTCCAAACTTGAGGTTATAATACCCCCGGAGCTGAAGGCCAAGAAGTCAATAGTCCTATAGAGACTAGACGAGACATTCACAGGGGGATACCGCTGAAAACATTCTCCATGACATAGAAGCAAGAAATGAATGGGCCAAGTAGAAGAAGTAATTCTCATACCTAATATGAAATTTGTGATGAAAGTCAGATTTGAGGAAATTTCCTTAGCACGACGGGCCCTCCAATATTTACTGCAAATATTACCACCTGAGTACAGCCAACAAGAACATAGAACTAGAGGAATGCTACAATATAACTTCCTGTTGGACCTGCTACAAATATGACCACACAGCCTCAACCTTCAATCAGAAGAACGTTAAAGAATGTTCTGAATGCGGCAGGCAAGGTCACAACTTCAGGGAGTGCTGGACAAGACCAACACCCATGTGTCTCAACTGTGTGTGGCCTTACCATACACTGGCGACCATCTGCCCAGCAAGGAAGAGTCTCCTAAAGTAAAAGAGAAGAAGCTACAACAAGAAAGCAAACACGGCCATCAGTGCCTATGAACGTATAACTATGACAAACACATGGACGAATAAGCCACCCAAAACCCAGCAAACACATCCTTCCAGGTGAAGCGGTGACCTCCCAACCAAAATATTGAACATGATCTCTGCCCACCTTGAAAACCTAGCAAAGCCAGGATCATTTGAAACCACAATTAAGGAAATGTTCCAGTGCAATGGACTTCCTGATATGAATTCCCAGTTGATGATTCCTCTTCTGACATTATAAAAGCTCTCGTGGACAACAACGTTATCAACGCACCTAGAGTCGGTACCAACTCCCAACAAGTGCAAAAACCCATTATTGACGAAAATCTCACCGGACTTAATGTAACTGGAACACCACCTGCAACCACCACTACTAACCCAATAAAGGAAGTCACTAATCTTCAACACACACACAGAAGACACCACTAAGGGAGAATAAGGACGTAGAAGATGAGCAAACCTTCGAACATGTAGAGAGCTACAATGCTATTCCCACAATTACTGTCAACACGACAGACTCAGTCACGGAAACCGAAGCCCAAGAAGAAATCACAATAACAATTTAATTCTTCTTGACAGCCAGTTAGCCGAAAGACCCTTCAAGAGGGAGTAAAATCTAAAAAAAATAAATTACAATGCAACTATGCCAACAGTAAAGGTGAGATTTATAACCATATAATAACACACGTTCACTACAACCCACAAAGTCATCCAACAGTTAGAAGCAATAAGTTCTGCACAATGACTACACCTCAAACCGAAGAAAACCACCAGGTGGAACAGACAGCTTCAACACAGTCATCCAGTCACTAAAAATAATACAACACAATGTACTAACCTGCACTTCTCACAGAGCAATAGAACTCAGCAACTTATATAAAGACATTGACATGGATATAATACTTATTAACAACCATGTAAAAAAGGAAGGAGAGAAGATAAAGATATTCAACTACACAACATACCAGGTCACTGAACTGACGAGGCCGCCAAAGAGGGAGCAGCAATTGCCGTCAGGAGAAATATACCACACAAAATTATACATAACTTTCAAGAAAACTTCCGGGCAATTGAACTCCAAACGACGAAAGAAAGAATCTTTATAGGAACGTGTTGCCAACCATCAAGACGACCTGACCTTCCCCCTGGCCGACCTCATGAAACTCACCAAAAGGAACAGACCTGCCAATTTCCTGAGAGGTCTGAACGCATAACACAGAACACTGGGACACGGAAGAAACAACCAGGTAGGAGAAGCAATCCACAATATAATATGGAACTTAAATCCAACCCATCTGGGCCCTGACTTCCCACCTTTTGTCCGACAAGGTAACAGTGGTAAACCGCTATAATATAATACCTTCAAAATATAATTGACATAATACTGTCAAATAATAACCACTTTCCAAACACCCCGTACAGAGAGAGGCCCCAGTAAGCACAGGTGATTTACCAATAATAATGACGCTATCAACTAACACTGTTGAGAAACCATCACCCGCAAGACTTCAATACACAGAAACTAACTGTGAGGCTTTCAAAAACAGTGCACAGGATATCAGTATCACAGACTTTAGTGGCAAGGAAACATCATGCATCCAGAGAGTCAGTTGTGGTCAGTCGTGGTGGATGGACATGGGTTGGGAAGCTCCTGGGTTACTAGTAAATTGGGAAGGATAATCAGAATACATTGAAGTGAAAAAGTGTATACGAGTGAATGAATAACTAGTAAACTGACTCAAACCATAAGAAAGTGAAGTAAGAAAGTAGAAATAGCGACATTGATAATAAGTGTTGAACACATTGTGGCATTGTGAAATAGTGAGCTGACCTCGCGCTGACTGTGACCAAACCAGCCTCAATCTGTGACTGACCGTGACCTCACGCCTGCCTCAACCCTTATCTGACACACCGCATGGAAGACATCTGGGTACTTGCTCGCCATTTGTGTAGCAGATCATGCAAGGAAATTGGAGCACCTGTTGGCTAAGGTAATTATTGTAATTTTGATATTGCAATGACGAAATCAGGAAGGGTCTCTAGGTCAAGTAGTGCCAGGGAAGAGGAGGAGGATAAGTTTGTAGAGAAGCTGTTAGGGAAATTTATTGAGAAGAGGAACGTTTGGATGAAGGATCTAATCCAGGGTATTAAAAGTGAGATCTTTCAGCAAATACAGGACGAGGTTGAGAGACAGAAACAAGAGCTGGCTGACTATATTCAGGGAGAAATTAGGAAGAGTAGGGAAGCATGGGAGAGTGAATGTGCTCGGCTTGCAAAATGAATTAGGCAGGACTAACATCATGACTAGGGACAGTGGATTAATGGGAGATGGATTAGAGAGTACGGGAGGGACAGGGGAGGGGCTACCAGCATGAGAGTGAATCATTGAGATGGCTGGTCAATTATCCTCCATGGATTATGCAAATCTAGGGCAACATCGAGGCATGAAAGATTAGAAATAGAAATTTTGAATTATATGACATTTTGAGATGTATTAGGGCCGAGATAGCAGCAAACGAGGTAAAACTCAGCAGCTGGATTGGACCTTACAATTGCACCACGACTCGACCTGTTCTGGTAAAATTTTCTAATGAAGAGGCAGTGGATGAAGAACAAACATTTACTCAGAGGCAGCGAAGCCCATTACAATGTGTTAATTGAAAGGTATATGGCGAAAGATGAACAATTAGCCCGCAAGGCAAACTGGCCTGCACGCCACTGAACCCCTACCCTCCTGCCAGCCCCACACACTCCTTCCCAAGTCACACACTCCCGACTCAGCCCTCCCATCCCCCCCCCCCCCTTCTGCAACCCCCCAACAACTCCCCTGCCCTTTCCTTCACACTTGCACCCAACTCAACCTGCTACATCGCACATCTCAATGACCCTATCGGGCCAAGCCATACCCTCCCAAACCAAACGTCCCAGTCCTCCTCCCCACTAATCTCTGTAATTCTCCTGCCACTTCTATCCTATTGCATTCAATTCCAACTGCTCCATTCTAGCTCCTAATGCCCCCCCTTTTCCCTCACCTCCCAGCCCTTCCCTCCTCTGCATCCCATCTCCATAAGGCCCCATCTTCCATATGACCCCCCCCCCCCTCACCTCTTCCCCCATCTTCCTCTTTCCCTCTTCTACCACAAAACCTACACCTACCCCTGATTCCTCCCTGACTAATACAACTTCACTTCCATTCTCAACACCCCATGCTCCATTCTCCCCTAAGCCCCCCACCCCCACGATCCTTCGTTCCCCCCAACCTCTCAACCTCTATCTGAATCCCAGAATCAGGCATCCTCTCAACTCCACCTATGCCATTCAGATCCTCCCTAATTTTCAGACCCGTTATGCCCTTCCTATCCCTCTAGATGCCCAGACCACGCTCGTCCCCCATGCATCATCTTGTTCCCATTTGCCCCCGAGACACCCCATAGACCCTCCCAGACCCAGAGAAAGGGTGAACTCTGGAACCAGAGTTTCTAAAAAGACTCTGAACGTGTGGTACACTAATGCTTATAGGGGAATCCAATAGAGCAGAATAGATAAAAGAAAGAGTTAGTGAGGCAGATCCATACATAGTTGAAATAGTGGAAACCAAAATATATGGCATGATCTCGGATACGATCTTTCCAGAGAGTTACTAAGTGATAATAATAGAAAGGACATAGAGACAGGGAACGGGAGTCGCACTCCTAATAAAGCAGAAATGAATGTATAAAGATCTGGAAAATCGGGTACCAATGAAAGCACAAGCTTCATGCATGGAACTCTGACAACAGATGGGAAGAAGATTGTATCTTGATAATCTACAATCCCGCACCAATATGAACATAAGAATAGAGGTAACCGCAGAAGGCCTATTGGCCCATACGAGGCAGCTGGCATCTACATACAAAGATTAATCCAGTGTAATTGGCCTGTTATGTTGAACATTGAAATTACGAAAATGAATATATATATATATACTGGTCTTGTCCTTACTCTCATTGTGGGAAGAGTAAATAGTTCCGTGATTTGGGTGTTCATGGTAGGTTGTTCTGTTCTTATGTGAATTGCTTCAAGATTTGTAATCTTCTTGCATCTTGGGTTCTGTCTATTATGCATGTATCTTGTTCAACATTTCTCTTGTTAGGGTGATGTCCATGGGCTTGTCTCATGTGATTCCTAGGGGCACCGGATTGAAGATGGCATGTCAAACGCCTCGTCGTCAGCTTGGTCGACGTCATACCTATGTACTTAGATTGAAGGTTACATCCTTCGTGGGGGCAAGTGTACATGTAATCAACGCTTGACTGCTGTAGAGGTTTCTCTGTCGGCTTCGGGCTGTTTTTGATAAGGATTTCGGAAGTCTTCTTGGTTTTATAGAATATTGTCAGGTTTATGGTTTGGTTAGGAGTAGTGCTTTTTACTCCTTTACATTATATATATATAATATATATATATATATATATATATATATATATATATATATATATATATAGTAGTGGGATATATATATGATATAGTATATGCAAACAAGCCTGAATGGTCCCCTGGACTAGATACAACTGAAAACTCACACCCCCAGAAGTGACTCGAACTCATACTCCCAGGAGCAACGCAACTGGTATGTACAGGGACGTCTTAATCCGCTTGACCATCACGACCTGGACAAAAGGAAGTGATTAGCCGGAGCTATATTAACCACTTCCCCGCCGGCACTCGGATGGTAATCTTGGGCATAGCATTTTATCAAATCACCTCATTTTTGGGGGCAACACGTGAGGAAACACAAATGCAAACAAGCCTGAATGGTCCCCAGGACTAGATACAACTGAAAACTCACACCCCCAAAGTGACTCGAACTCATACTCCAGGAGCAACGCCAACTGGTATGTACAGGGACGTCTTAATCCGCTTGACCATCACGACCGGACAAAAGGAAGTGATAGCCGGAGCTATATGAACCACTCCCCCGCCGGCACTCGGATGGTAATCTTGGGCAATAGCATTTTATCAAATCACCTCATTTTTTGGGGCAACACGTGAGGAAACACAAATGCAAACAAGCCTGAATGGTCCCCAGGACTAGATACAACTGAAAACTCACACCCCAGAAGTGACTCGAACCCATACTCCCAGGAGCACGCAACTGGGTATGTACAGGGACGCCTTAATCCGCTTGACCATCACGACCGGACAAAAGCAAGTGATAGCCGGAGCTATATGAACCACTTCCCCGCCGCACTCGGATGGTAATCTTGGGCATAGGATTTTATCAAATCACCTCATTTTTGGGGGCAACACGTGAGGAACACAATGCAAACAAGCCTGAATGGTCCCCAAGACTAGATACAACTGAAAACTCACACCCCAGAAGTGACTCGAACCCATACTCCCAGGAGCAATGCAACTGGTATGTACAGGGACGCCTTAATCCGCTTGACCATCACGACCGGACAAAAGGAAGTGATAGCCGGAGCTACCATCCGAGTGCCGGCGGGGAAATGGTTCATATAGCTCCGGCTATCACTTCTTTATGTCCGGTCGTGATGGTCAAGCGGATTAAGGCGTCCTGTACATACCAGTTGCGTTGCTCCTGGCAGTATGGGTTCGAGTCACTTCTGGGGTGTGAGTTTTCAGTTGTATCTAGTCCTGGGGACCATTCAGGCTTGTTTGCATTTGTGTTCCTCACGTGTTGCCCCAAAAAATGAGGTGATTGATAAAATGCTATGCCCAAGATTACCATCCGAGTGCCGGCGAGGAAGTGGGTTCATATAGCTCCGGCTATCACTTCCTTATGTCTGGTCGTGATGGTCAAGCAGATTAAGGAGTCCCTGTACATACCAGTTGCGTTGCTCCTGGCAGTATGGGTTCGAGTCACTTCTGGGGTGTGAGTTTTCAGTTGTATCTAGTCCTGGGGACCATTCAGGCTTGTTTGCATTTGTGTTCCACACGTGTTGCCCCAAAAAATGAGGTGATTTGATAAAAGCTATGGCCCAAGATTACCATCCGAGTGCCGGCGGAGGAAGTGGTTCATATAGCTCCGGCTATCACTTCCTTATGTCCGGTCGTGATGGTCAAGCGGATTAAGGCGTCCCTGTACATACCAGTTGCGTTGCTCCTGGCAGTATGGGTTCGAGTCACTTCTGGGGGTGTGAGTTTTCAGTTGTAATCTAGTCCCTGGGGACCATTCAGGCTTGTTTGCATTGTGTTTCCTCACGTGTTGCCCCAAAAAATGAGGTGATTGATAAAATGCTATGCCCAAGATTACCATCCGAGTGCCGGCGGGGAAGGGTTCATATAGCTCCGGCTATCACTTCCTGTTTGTCCGGTCGTGATGGTCAAGCGGATTAAGACGTCCCTGTACATACCAGTTGCGTTGCTCCTGGGAGTATGAGTTCGAGTCACTTCTGGGGGTGTGAGTTTTCAGTTGTATCTAGTCCAGGGGACCATTCAGGCTTGTTTGCATATATATATATATATATATATAATATATATATAATATATATATATATATATATATATATATAATATATATATATATATATATATGTAAAGGAGTAAAAAGCACTACTCCTAACCAAAACATAAAACCTGACAATATTCTATAAAACCAAGAAGACTTCCGAACTCCTTATCAAAAACAGCCGCCCGAAGCCGACAGAGAACCCTCTACAGCAGTCAAGCGTTGTAGTTGTATACATGTACACTTGCCCCCACGAAGGATGTAACCTTCAATCTAAGTACATAGTTATGACGTCGACCAAGCTGACGAGGCGTTTGAACATGCCATCTTCAATCCGGTGCCCTAGGAATCACATGAGACAAGCCCATGACATCACCCTAACAAGAGAAATGTTGAACAAGAATACATGCATAATAGACAGCACCCAAGATGCAAGAAGATTACAAATTCTTAAGCAATTCACATAAGAACAGAACAACCTACCATGAACACCCAAATCACGGAACTATTTACTCTTACCACACAATGAGAGTAAGGACAAGACCAGAACATAACGATGCCAACACAGAAGACAATGTTCAACATAACAGGCCAATTACACTGGATTAATCTTTGTATGTAGATGCCAGCTGCCTCGTATGGGCCAATAGGCCTTCTGCGGTTACCTCTATTCTTATGTTCATATGTTTCACCCCATTTATCCCCTATGTATCCCCTATGTATCCCCTATGTTTTCACCTTTATTGTCTTATCACCTGACCCAGTGCGGGTATATAATCAGACCACATTGTAACATTTCCTCACTTGAGAATGAACCATGGAGGTTCGAAACGTTGTGCAAATTGTTTAAATAAGTGTAATTAATACATTCTATAGTAATCCACGTCTTTTCTTCACCCAGAAATTACGAAAATGAGTTTTGGAGAACTCCTATTTCGCTAAGCCCTGATGCTAAGAAAATAGTTAGAGGGATAGAAGCCCTAAATCAGAAGATAGTAAATACAGAATATGCGGTCATATTCAATGAGACATGTTTAAAAGAAAACCTGCTGCCAGTATACACCAATATATTATATATATATATATAAATATATTATATATATATAAATATATATATATATATATATATATATATATATATATATATATATATATATATATATAATATATATATATATAATATATATATATATATATATATATATATATAGTATATATATATATATATATATATATATATAACTGAAACTCACACCCCAGAAGTGACTCGAACCCATACTCCCAGGAGCAACGCAACTGGTATGTACAGGGATGCCTTAAACCACTTGACCATCACGACCGGACATGATGAAGTGATAGCCAGAGCTATATGAACCACTTCCCCGCCGGCACCTGGATGGTTATCTTGGGCATAGCATTTTATCAAATCACCTCTTTTTTTTTGGGGCAACACGTGAGGAACACAAATGCAAACAAGCCTGAATGTTCCTCACGTGTTGCCCCCCCAAAAAAAAGAGGTGATTTGATAAAATGCTATGCCCAGGATAACCATCCAGGTGCCGGCGGGGAAGTGGTTCATATAGCTCTGGCTATCACTTCCTTATGTCCGGTCGTGATGGTCAAGTGATTTAAGGCATCCCTGTACATACCAGTTGCGTTGCTCCTGGGAGTATGGGTTCGAGTCACTTCTGGGGTGTGAGTTTTCAGTTGTATCTAGTCCCTGGGGACCATTCAGGCTTGTTTGCATATATATATATATATATATATATATATATATATATAATATATATATATATATATATATATATAAATATATATATTATATATATATATCTATAATAATATATGTATATTTTGGTAGCAGTCTTTCCTGTAGACATATATTATTAAATATGACCGAAAAAGTAAGATTAATAATTCTAACACGAATTTTCTCTATTTTCTTATGTTTCTTTTCACTGTCGGTGGTAATTGAAAATCAATTCTCCAAAATTCATTTTATTTCTAGTCTGACACGACGCTAGAACGCGTTTCGTAATAACTTATTACATTTTCAAAGACTTTAGGTTACACACACCAAGTAACACTAAACAGAGTTTAAACAGCTTTCATTTTATACCTGCATTTCGGTGAGGTGATAGGTTACAATAGTTTTGGATGAGGTGAAAAACAACTTTCAACACATGCCAGAACGGGGTATAAGCTAAAGGGAAGAATGGAAGTAACTGCAGAGGGCCTATTGGCCCATATTTCTTGATGCTTCTATATTGGAGCGGAGTCTTGAAGTGGGTAGAATTTAATTGTGCATTAATTGGCTGTTGATTGCTGGTGTTGACTTCTTAATGTGTAGTGCCACCCAGATATCAAGCCGCCTGCTATCGCTGATTCTATCGATGACTTCCGTGTTTTTTGTTAAGACTTCTCTGGTGATGGTCTGGTTGTGGGAAGAGATTATATGTCCTTGATAGAGCCCTGTTGCTTATGCATGTTAATCGCCTGGAAAGAGATGTTGTTGTCTTGCCTATATACTGAGTTCTTTGAGGCTTACAGTCCCCCAAGTGGGCATTTGAAGGCATAGACGACATTGGTCCTCTTTCAAGCGTTCTGCTTTGTGTCTGGAGAGTTTCTCATGAGTAGGTTGGCAGTTTTCTTGGTTTTATAGTAATCGTCAATTGTATCTTCTGATTTTTGTCTGTAGGGATAACGTTTATATTAACAATATCTTTCAGGACCCTTTCCTCCGTTTTATGAGCTGTCGAAAAGAAGTTCCTGTAAAATAGTCTAATAGGGGGTACAGGTGTTGCGTTAGTTGTCTCTTCACAGGTTGCATGGTGTTTACCTTTCTTCTATGATGTCTTCAACGAAACCATTGGAGAAGCCGTTGTTGCTAAGGACCTGCCTTACCCTACAGAGTTCTTCATCGACTTGCGTCCATCCTGAGCTGTGGCTGAGAGCACGGTCGACATAAGCGTTAACAACACTCCTCTTGTACCTGTCTGGGCAGTCACTGTTGGCATTGAGGCACCCTCCTATGTTTGTTTCCTTAGTGTAGACTGCAGTGTGGAAACCTCGTCTCCTTTCCATGACTGTTACATCTAGAAAGGGTAGTTTCCCATCCTTCTCCATCTCGTAAGTGAAACGCAACACGGAATTCTGCTCAAATGCCTCCTTTAACTCCTGCAGATGTCTGATATCAGGTACCTGTGTAAAAATGTCGTCAACATACCTGCAATATATGGCCTGTTTCAAGTTCATATCGACTAAGACCTTTTGTTCGATGGTACCCATGTAGAAGTTCGCAAACAGGACACCTAGGGGAGAACTCATGGCGACCCCATCTACTTGCTTATACATGTGCCCATCCGGGCTCAAGAAGGGTGCCTCTTTTGTACAAGCTTGGAGTAGTTTCCTTAGAATGCTTTCTGGTATGTCAGAGGAGTACAAGCTGGATCACGATACAATCTGTCCGCTATCATCCCGATTGTTTCATCCACAGGTACGTTGGTAATCAGTGATTCTACGTCCAACGTAGGCTCTTATTCCTGTGGCCCGTGTTCCCCGCAGTAAATCAACAAATTCCTTTGGAGACTTCATCAGCCAGATACCCACACCTACGTACAGACTGGCGAAGCGACGCAATGGCTTGCTGACCTCCTTATGTCCCTTGCGCCTTCAGCCTGAAGTCTCCATAGGAATTTGTTCAAACAAAGTCATATATATATATATATATATGGCTTTGAAGTATGGTGTAGTGGATACAGCGTGCAACTGCCACCTTCTTGACAGTGTTTGAGTCCCCTGGTGGGGTGGAATGCCTTAAAAAGTTATATATATATATATATGTATATATATATATATATATATATTATATATATATATAACTGAAAACTCACACCCCAGAAGTGACTCGAACCCATACTCCCAGGAACAACGCAACTGGTATGTACAGGGACGCCTTAAACCACTTGACCATCACGACCGGACATAAGGAAGTGATAGCCGAGGCTATATGAACCCCTTCCCCGCCGGCACTCGGAAGGTAATCTTGGGCATAGCATTTTCAAATCAATCACCTCATTTTTTGGGGCAACACGTGTAGGAACACAAATGCAACAAGCCTGAATGGTCCCCAGGACTAGATACAACTGAAAACTCACACCCCAGAAGTGACTCGAACCCATACTCCCAGGAGCAACGCAACTGGTATGTACAGGGACGCCTTAAACCACTTGACCATCACGACCGGCATAAGGAAGTGATAGCCGAGGCTATATGAACCACTTCCCCGCCCCGCCGGCACTCGGATGGTAATCTTGGGCATAGCATTTTATCAAATCACCATCATTTTTTGGGGCAACACGTGAGGAACACAAATGCAAACAAGCCTGAATGGTCCCCAGGACTAGATACAACTGAAAACTCACACCCCAGAAGTGACTCGAACCCATACTCCCAGGAGCAACGCAACTGGTATGTGCAGGGACGCCTTAAACCATTTGACCATCACGACCGGACATAAGGAAGTGATAGCCGAGGCTATATGAACCACATCCCCGCCGGCATATAGAAGCATCAAGATGAAGTATGGGCCAATATGCCCTTTGCCGTTATTTCCATTCTTCCCTCTCATTTATCCAATTTATACCCACTGCACCGTGTTCTGTCTTGTGTTGGTCAAAAGTTTGTTCACCTCATCCAAAACTGTTCAACATATCACCTCACCCAAATGCGAGTATATAAGACAAGCTGTTCAATTTTAGCATTAAGTAAAACTCTGTTTAGTGTTTTCTGGTTACAGTTGTGTGTGTGTAAACTAAAGTCTTGAAAAATGTAAGAAGTTATTACGAAACGCGTCAAGCGTTGCGTCAGACTAGAAACAAAAATGAGATTTTGGAGAATTGATTTTTCAATTACCATCAACACTAAAAGGAAACATAAGAAATATTGAGAAAATTCGTGTTGGAATTATTAATCTTGCGTTTCGGTCATATTTAACAACATATGTTTACAAGAAAGACTGCTACTAAAATATACTATATTAAAACGCACGACCAGCAGCAAGTAATCAAGCCTTTACGTTAAAATGTCGCCAAGATCTGATTCGAAATCAGATACACAAAACTGAAAATGAAATCAAAGACAACAAAACGCAACTACTTCACGCTACAAACCAATGAGAAACAGCAACATCGACGAAACCTCCGTACTCGTATCGAGCA
>WNGS01163302.1:12208-26034 GCA_020271785.1 Procambarus virginalis | reverse complement strand
TGTTTCACCCCATTTATCCCCTATGTATCCCCTATGTATCCCCTATGTTTTCACCTTTATTGTCTTATCACCTGACCCAGTGCGGGTATATAATCAAACCACATTGTAACATTTCCTCACTTGAGAATGAACCATGGAGGTTCGAAACGTTGTGCAAATTGTTTAAATAAGTGTAATACATTCTATAGTAATCCACATCTTTTCTTCACCCAGAAATTACGAAAATGAGTTTTGGAGAACTCCTATTTCAGCTAAGCCCTGATGCTAAGAAAATAGTTAGAGGGATAGAAGCCCTAAATCAGAAGATAGTAAATACAGAATATGCGGTCATATTCAATGAGACATGTTTAAAAGAAAACCTGCTGCCAGTATACACCAATATATATATATATATATATATATAAATATATATATATATATAAATATATATATATATATATATATATATATATAATATATATATATATATATATATATAATATATATATATATAAATATATATATATATATATATATATATATATATATATATATATATATATATATATATAACTGAAAACTCACACCCCAGAAGTGACTCGAACCCATACTCCCAGGAGCAACGCAACTGGTATGTACAGGGATGCCTTAAACCACTTGACCATCACGACCGGACATGAGGAAGTGATAGCCAGAGCTATATGAACCACTTCCCCGCCGGCACCTGGATGGTTATCTTGGGCATAGCATTTTATCAAATCACCTCTTTTTTTTGGGGCAACACGTGAGGAACACAAATGCAAACAAGCCTGAATGTTCCTCACGTGTTGCCCCCCCAAAAAAAGAGGTGATTTGATAAAATGCTATGCCCAGGATAACCATCCAGGTGCCGGCGGGGAAGTGGTTCATATAGCTCTGGCTATCACTTCCTTATGTCCGGTCGTGATGGTCAAGTGATTTAAGGCATCCCTGTACATACCAGTTGCGTTGCTCCTGGGAGTATGGGTTCGAGTCACTTCTGGGGTGTGAGTTTTCAGTTGTATCTAGTCCTGGGGACCATTCAGGCTTGTTTGCATATATATATATATATATATATATATATATATATAATATATATATATATATATATATATATATAAATATATATATATATATATATATATCTATATATATATATATTAGTATATTTTGGTAGCAGTCTTTCCTGTAGACATATATTATTAAATATGACCGAAAAAGTAAGATTAATAATTCTAACACGAATTTTCTCTATATTTCTTATGTTTCTTTTCACTGTCGGTGGTAATTGAAAAGTCAGTTCTCCAAAATTCATTTTTATTTCTAGTCTGACACGACGCTAGAACGCGTTTCGTAATAACTTATTACATTTTCAAAGACTTTAGGTTACACACACACAAGTAACACTAAACAGAGTTTAAACAGCTTTCATTTTATACCTGCATTTCGGTGAGGTGATATGTTACAATAGTTTTGGATGAGGTGAAAACAAACTTTCAACACATGCCAGAACGGGGTATAAGCTAAAGGGAAGAATGGAAGTAACTGCAGAGGGCCTATTGGCCCATATTTCTTGATGCTTCTATATTGGAGCGGAGTCTTGAAGTGGGTAGAATTTAATTGTGCATTAATTGGCTGTTGATTGCTGGTGTTGACTTCTTAATGTGTAGTGCCACCCAGATATCAAGCCGCCTGCTATCGCTGATTCTATCGATGACTTCCGTGTTTTTTGTTAAGACTTCTCTGGTGATGGTCTGGTTGTGGGAAGAGATTATATGTTCCTTGATAGAGCCCTGTTGCTTATGCATGGTTAATCGCCTGGAAAGAGATGTTGTTGTCTTGCCTATATACTGAGTTCTTTGAGGCTTACAGTCCCCAAGTGGGCATTTGAAGGCATAGACGACATTGGTCTCTTTCAAAGCGTTCTGCTTTGTGTCTGGAGAGTTTCTCATGAGTAGGTTGGCAGTTTTCTTGGTTTTATAGTAAATCGTCAATTGTATCTTCTGATTTTTGTCTGTAGGGATAACGTTTATATTAACAATATCTTTCAGGACCCTTTCCTCCGTTTTATGAGCTGTCGAAAAGAAGTTCCTGTAAAATAGTCTAATAGGGGGTACAGGTGTTGCGTTAGTTGTCTCTTCACAGGTTGCATGGTGTTTCACCTTTCTTCTTATGATGTCTTCAACGAAACCATTGGAGAAGCCGTTGTTGCTAAGGACCTGCCTTACCCTACAGAGTTCTTCATCGACTTGCGTCCATCCTGAGCTGTGGCTGAGAGCACGGTCGACATAAGCGTTAACAACACTCCTCTTGTACCTGTCTGGGCAGTCACTGTTGGCATTGAGGCACATTCCTATGTTTGTTTCCTTAGTGTAGACTGCAGTGTGGAAACCTCTGCTCCTTTCCATGACTGTTACATCTAGAAAGGGTAGTTTCCCATCCTTCTCCATCTCGTAAGTGAAACGCAACACGGAATTCTGCTCAAATGCCTCCTTTAACTCCTGCAGATGTCTGATATCAGGTACCTGTGTAAAAATGTCGTCAACATACCTGCAATATATGGCCTGTTTCAAGTTCATATCGACTAAGACCTTTTGTTCGATGGTACCCATGTAGAAGTTCGCAAACAGGACACCTAGGGGAGAACTCATGGCGACCCCATCTACTTGCTTATACATGTGCCCATCCGGGCTCAAGAAGGGTGCCTCTTTTGTACAAGCTTGGAGTAGTTTCCTTAGAATGCTTTCTGGTATGTCAAGAGGAGTACAAGCTGGATCACGATACAATCTGTCCGCTATCATCCCGATTGTTTCATCCACAGGTACGTTGGTAATCAGTGATTCTACGTCCAACGAGGCTCTTATTCCTGTGGCCCGTGTTCCCCGCAGTAAATCAACAAATTCCTTTGGAGACTTCATCAGCCAGATACCCACACCTACGTACAGACTGGCGAAGCGACTCAATGGCTTGCTGACTCCTTATGTCCCTTGCGCCTTCAGCCTGAAGTCTCCATAGGAATTTGTTCAAACAAAGTCATATATATATATATAATATGGCTTTGAAGTATGGTGTAGTGGATACAGCGTGCAACTGCCACCTTCTTGACCAGTGTTTGAGTCCCCTGGTGGGTGGAATGCCTAAAAAGTATATATATATATATATGTATATATATATATATATATATATATATATATATATATAACTGAAAACTCACACCCCAGAAGTGACTCGAACCCATACTCCCAGGAACAACGCAACTGGTATGTACAGGGACGCCTTAAACCACTTGACCATCACGACCGGACATAAGGAAGTGATAGCCGAGGCTATATGAACCCCTTCCCCGCCGGCACTCGGAAGGTAATCTTGGGCATAGCATTTTATCAATCACCTCATTTTTTGGGGCAACACGTGAGGAACACAAATGCAAACAAGCCTGAATGGTCCCCAGGACTAGATACAACTGAAAACTCACACCCCAGAAGTGACTCGAACCCATACTCCCAGGAGCAACGCAACTGGTATGTACAGGGACGCCTTAAACCACTTGACCATCACGACCGACATAAGGAAGTGATAGCCGAGGCTATATGAACCACTTCCCCGCCGGCACTCGGATGGTAATCTTGGGCATAGCATTTTATCAAATCACCTCATTTTTTTGGGGCAACACGTGAGGAACACAAATGCAAACAAGCCTGAATGGTCCCCAGGACTAGATACAACTGAAAACTCACACCCCAGAAGTGACTCGAACCCATACTCCCAGGAGCAACGCAACTGGTATGTGCAGGGACGCCTTAAACCATTTGACCATCACGACCGGACATAAGGAAGTGATAGCCGAGGCTATATGAACCACATCCCCGCCGGCATATAGAAGCATCAAGATGAATATGGGCCAATATGCCCTTTGCCGTTATTTCCATTCTTCCCTCTCATTTATCCAATTTATACCCACTGCACCGTGTTTGTCTTGTGTTGGTCAAAAGTTTGTTCACCTCATCCAAAACTGTTGCAACATATCACCTCACCCAAATGCGAGTATATAAGACAAGCTGTTCAATTTTAGCATTAAGTAAAACTCTGTTTAGTGTTTTCTGGTTACAGTTGTGTGTGTGTAAACTAAAGTCTTTGAAAATGTAAGAAGTTATTACGAAACGCGTCAAGCGTTGCGTCAGACTAGAAACAAAAATGAATTTTGGAGAATTGATTTTTCAATTACCATCAACACTAAAAGGAAACATAAGAAATATTGAGAAAATTCGTGTTGGAATTATTAATCTTGCGTTTCGGTCATATTTAACAACATATGTTTACAAGAAAGACTGCTACTAAAATATACTAATATTAAAACGCACGAACCAGCAGCAAGTAATCAAGCCTTTACGTTAAAATGTCGCCAAGATCTGATTCGGAAATCAGATACACAAAACTGAAAATGAAATCAAAGACAACAAAACGCAACTACTTCACGCTACAAACCAATGGAGAAACAGCAACATCGACGAAAACCTCCGTACTCGTATCGAGCAACACCTCGACATCCTCACAGATCGACATCACCACAGCACCGAAACCAGGATAATCAAGAAACTAACAACATTATATGGAGGACCTGTGGCGATTCCACGACCAAGAGATGGCTTCCTGAACCTTGCAGGAATCAACCTCACTGAGGACCAAGTCACTCTTCTAAATCTGGGTATAAACTGTCACGTTATGTCCAGACAAAGTGAGTTGGCCCGGAAAGTGGAGTTGGAGATCCTGTTGGACGACATATTCGACCTCCAGACACATAAGAAGGTCACCATCTTGCAAGCAGAACTCATTACAGAAGGAGGAAAGATTCGAGGCAACTACAGAAGCACCATACTGTCCCCCCACCTCAAAGCGGCAGCTAAGAGCCTTCGTGAGAACAAAGAGATAGTCGTCAGGAGAGATGACAAGTCGCCAATATACGTCATTCATAAAAAAGACGGATATCTGGCGAAAATGAACCTCATACTCTCTAACCAAACTAAATTCCAAAGGGTAACGAAGGACACGACAGCCAAATTAAAAAGAAATGTAAACAGACTGATTGAAACTGTGAACGCCAAGAAATCTGGACTCCCCCTGCCAAAGTTTATTGGGGAATACAAACCTGGGAATGCGTATGGAAATGTCAAGACACTAAAGGCTGGAAACCCACTTCGGCCAATCATCAGCCAGATACCCACACCCACGTACAGACTGGCGAAGCGACTCAACGGCTTGCTGACTCCTTATGTACCTTGTGCTTTCATCCTGAAGTCTCCAAAGGAATTTGTTGACTTACTGCGGGAACACGGGCCACTGGGATAAGAGCCTCGTTGGACGTAGAATCACGTTTTACAAACGTACCTTTGGATGAAACAATCGGGATGATAGCGGACAGAGTGTATCGTGATCCGGCCTGTACTCCTCTTGACATACCAGAAAACTTTCTAAGGAAACTACTCCAAGCTTGTACTAAAGAGGCACCCTTCATGAGCCCGGATGGGCACATGTATAAGCAAGTAGATGGGGGTCGCCATGGGTTCTCCCCATAGGTGTCCTGTTTGCAAACTTCTACATGGGTACCATCGAACAGAAGGTCTTAGTTGACATGAACTTGAAACCTGTCATATACTGCAGGTATGTTGACGACATTTTTACACAGGTACCTAATGTCAGACGTCTGCAGGAGCTGAAGGAGGCATTCGAGCGTGATTCTGTGTTGAGTTTCACTTACGAGATGCAGAAGGATGGGAAACTTCCCTTTCTAGATGTAACAGTCATGGAAAGGAGCGGAGGTTTCCAAACTGCAGTCTACACTAAGGAAACAAACATAGGAATGTGCCTCAATGCCAACAGTGACTGCCCAGACAGGTACAAGAGGAGTGTTGTCAATGCTTACGTCGACCGTGCTCTCAGCCACAGCTCAGGATGGAAGGAAGTCGATGAAGAACTCGGTAAGGGTAAGGCAGGTCCTAGTCAATAACAGCTTCTCCAATGGTTTCGTTGAAGACATCATAAAAAGGAAAGTGAAACGCCATGCAACCTCTGAAGAGTCAACTAACACAACAACTGTACCCCCTATTAGACTATTTTACAGGAACTTCTTTTCGACAGCTCATAAAATGGAGGAAATGGTGCTGAAAGATATTGTTGATAGGAACGTTATCACAAAAAGACAAAATCAGATGATACAATTGACGATTTCCTATAAAACCAAAAAAACGGCCAACCTACTCATGAAAAACTCTCCAGGCACAAAGCAGAACGCCTTAAAGGAGACCAACGTCGTCTATGCCTTCAAATGCCCACTTGGGGACTGTAAGCCCCAAAGAACTCAGTATATAGGCAAGACAACAACATCTCTTTCCAGGCGATTAACAATGCATAGGCATCAGGGCTCCATTAAAGAACATATAATCTCTTCCCACAACCAAACCATCACCAGTGAAGTCTTAACAAACAACACAGAAATCATCGATAGATACAGCGATAGCAGGCGGCTCGACATCTGTGAGGCACTACACATCAAGAAGTCAACACCAGCAATCAACAGCCAATTAATGCACAACTATATTCTACCCACTTCAAGACTCCGTACCAATATAAAGCATCTAGAGGAAGTATGGGCCAATAGGCCCTTTGCAGTTACTTCCATTCTTCTCTCTCATTTACCCAATTTGTACCCATTGCACCGTGTTCTGTCTTGTGTTGGTCAAAAGTTTGTTCACCTCATCCAAAACTGTTGCAACATATCACCTCACCCAAATGCGAGTATATAAGACAAGCTGTTCAATGTTAGCATTAGGTAAAACTCTATTTATTGTTTTCAGGTTACAGTTGTGTGTGTGTAAACTAAAGTCTTTGAAAATGTAATAAGTTATTACGAAACGGTTTCAAGCGTCGCATCAGACTACAAAAAAAATGATTTTTGGAGAATTGATTTTTTCAATTACCATCGACAGTAAAAGGAAACATAAGAAATATTGAGATAATTCGTGTTAGAATTATTAATCTTACTTTTTCGGTCATATTTAACAACATATGATTACAAGACACACTGCTATCAAAATATTTATATTTATATAGATGGTAATCTATATAAATAAAAATGGAAATGTTCGTTTGTTCAAAATCGATAATCTCCGAAAGTTCTTAACCGATTGCGTTGAAATTTTCACACAACGTTCCCTTCGCATCCGAGCAGGTTTATATATACAAACTATATAGATGTCACGTCTGTGACGGTAAAATAACATACCTTTTTTGAAAAACTGTGTTTTTCATGTAAGGGAAATCTTCGAAACCTCTTTACCGATTGCTTTGAAATTTTGACACAACGTTGCATTCGAATAGGGGTGACTTTTGATATATCTACTATATACATGCCTCATCTGTGACAGGAAAAAACAGTTTTTTTTTTAGAGCTCCATCTGTTGGACGTAAGAGCAACACACGCTGTAATCTCCGAAAGTTCTTCACCAATTGCTTTGAAATTTTGACACAACATTGCATTCGAATAGGCGCGTCTTTTTATATAACTACTATATAGATGCCACCTCTGTGACACGTAAAAACATGCATTTTGAAAAACAGCGCCATCTGTTGCACATAATGGCAACATGCACGCTATACTAAATATGTCACGAATTCCATTTCAATGTTTCCGATTGCATAGATAAATTTTATTTTCATAGATTTCGTTTTATTTTTTTATTGAATTATTTTGTGTGACATTGTGTTGGAATTGAGCTGTGTTGTTTACCATACCGTTCATTTCGTGCATGATAGCCACAAGCATTGTGAAATTAAACATATTAGAAACGTGCGCTTTCTCTTTTTTTCTTTCCCATTTAACCAGACTGAGCCACAGCAACGCGTGGCGGGTACAGCTAGTATATAAATAAAATGTAAATAAGTATATAAATGGATTGTTGCGCGTGGGAGTTTAAATGAATTGCATGTTCAGTGGCAATTTCAAAGCCGAAGTAGTAGTTCTTCCACCATGGTTGCAATGTCGCAGCTATTCCGGACGATGCAAGAGCTAAGGTTATGCCATTTTGGGATGGAAATGCTGCCAAAATCAATGTAATTAAATATGTTTTACAGCTCCTCCTGGCGTATCGAAGATTTCTCCAAACCCGTTATTGACAGTTTGAATTATTTGATTGTAAAATGCCTTTCCGCTCAAACGTTAGCTCAGAATATTTGATTGTACATACGACACCAGATCACCCGTGTTGTAATTTTTTTCACGACGCAATTCTACATCGAACGAAGCAGCAGCAGATCGATTCGGTGATGGCATTCCCAATTGATTTAGAACTTTGTTCTTGATTTCAAAGCACAAATCTTCAATCATTATCGACGCTTCGTTGTAGTAATGTGCTGTGAAATTCATGTTCATATTTGAATTTTCCTTGCGTATTCGACGCACAATATCTTCAGCCATGTGCGATTTGTGTTTCTCCCATAACTCTGTTGGAGATAAAGGAGAGTCGGTGGTCAATATGTTTGCAAACAATACACGAATTTGATTTGGATGTGACGTGTTGGACGCGTCACTAATGCATGCATACCAGTGTCTGTCGTTTTCCAATAAATTCAGAGCTTGACATGCACTGCGGAAAGTGGCATGTGTTACGCCGCTGACAAATTTCAATAGCTGGAAAGACGTTGGACTGGGCACATTTACCAACAGCTTGCGAAGAAAGAAGCATGCATCTTGATTGGATTGCACGGTGTATTGTCTGCCAATCATAGTTTCCTTGAATATGCCAGGTTGTCCGTCTACTCTTTCTCCTCGTTTTCGTCTTTCCAATAATTTTCTTCTGGCATTCCGTGTGTAATACGTAGGCACTTCCGAATACAGCAGTTTTTTCGCAAACGCGTCATTTTGACATAACGTGAAGAAAGCAGTTAACGTTGTAGCCGGTGGATTCATAGCTGTTTGTTGCACATTTGCAGCTGTGAAATAAACCTGTTGTCCATTTTCATATTTTCAAAACTAAAAAACATACTAACGAAATATTTCAATTCAAACACAGACCAATCGACACAGCTCAATTTCACCACCAATTGCACTGAAAAATAAGAAGAACAGTTAAAAACGAAATGAAAAAAATGAAAAACGCAACAAATAAGCTGTACAACGAAATGACCGGAATGGTAAACAACACAGCTCAATTCCAACGCAACGTCACACAAAATAATTAAATCAAAATGAAAAGAAATCAAAATCTATGAAAATTCAATATATCAATGCAATCTGAAACACTGAAATGGAATCGTAACATGTTTTGTACATTGTATGTTGCTCTTATGTGCAACAAATGGCGTTGTTTTTCAAAAAAATGCATATTTTCACCGGTCGTAGGTGTGGAATTTAAATAATAGGTGTATCATAACATGCACGTATTCAAAGGGAACGTTGTCAAAATTTCAATGCAATCGGTGAAGAACTTTCGGATATTACAGCGTGTATTGCTCATACGTCCTACAGATAGAGCTTTTCTTAAAAAAAAAAACATGTTTTTTCCTGTCACAAGTGAGGCATGTATATAGTAGGTATATAAAAACACTCGCCTATTCCAATGCAATGTTGTGTCTAGATTTCAAAGCAATCAATAAAGAGGTTTCAAAGATTTCCCTCACTTGAAAAACACAGCTTTTAAAAATAGCATGTTTTTTTCCATCACAGACGTGACATCTATATAGTATGTATATAAAACCCCGCTCGGATGCGAATGGAACGTTGTGTGAAAATTGCAATGCAATCACTGAAGAACTTTCGTGAGTTAGCGATTTTGAACAAACGAATATTACCATTTATATATATATATATATATATATATATATATATATATATATATATATATATATATATATATATATCTTTAGACAACACCCACCAGTGGGACTCGAACCCAGAAAGCACAACTATCTTCCAATAGCTGCCATAACTAGTATGCCTTAACCCACTACACCAAGTCAGACCCTTAAAAGAGATAGAGACTTCGAAGCATTTACCTCAAATATCTCCACCTCCCAAGGGCGCCAGATTAGTGAGGGGTCACTCAAGCATTTTTCATCAAGCCACTGTCAATGTGGGAGAACTCGTGTCTATGCTATAAGCACATACTTGCATGAACCACAAGAGAAGATTAACAATCTTTAGACAACACCCACCAGTGGGACTCGAACCCAGAAAGCACAACTATCTTCCAATAGCTGCCATAACTAGTATGCCTTAACCCACTACACCAAGTCAGACCCTTAAAAGAGATAGAGACTTCGAAGCATTTACCTCAAATATCTCCACCTCCCAAGGGCGCCAGATTAGTGAGGGGTCACTCAAGCATTTTTCATCAAGCCACTGTCAATGTGGGAGAACTCGTGTCTATGCTATAAGCACATACTTGCATGAACCACAAGAGAAGATTAACAATCTTTAGACAACACCCACCAGTGGGACTCGAACCCAGAAAGCACAACTATCTTCCAATAGCTGCCATAACTAGTATGCCTTAACCCACTACACCAAGTCAGACCCTTAAAAGAGATAGAGACTTCGAAGCATTTACCTCAAATATCTCCACCTCCCAAGGGCGCCAGATTAGTGAGGGGTCACTCAAGCATTTTTCATCAAGCCACTGTCAATGTGGGAGAACTCGTGTCTATGCTATAAGCACATACTTGCATGAACCACAAGAGAAGATTAACAATCTTTAGACAACACCCACCAGTGGGACTCGAACCCAGAAAGCACAACTATCTTCCAATAGCTGCCATAACTAGTATGCCTTAACCCACTACACCAAGTCAGACCCTTAAAAGAGATAGAGACTTCGAAGCATTTACCTCAAATATCTCCACCTCCCAAGGGCGCCAGATTAGTGAGGGGTCACTCAAGCATTTTTCATCAAGCCACTGTCAATGTGGGAGAACTCGTGTCTATGCTATAAGCACATACTTGCATGAACCACAAGAGAAGATTAACAATCTTTAGACAACACCCACCAGTGGGACTCGAACCCAGAAAGCACAACTATCTTCCAATAGCTGCCATAACTAGTATGCCTTAACCCACTACACCAAGTCAGACCCTTAAAAGAGATAGAGACTTCGAAGCATTTACCTCAAATATCTCCACCTCCCAAGGGCGCCAGATTAGTGAGGGGTCACTCAAGCATTTTTCATCAAGCCACTGTCAATGTGGGAGAACTCGTGTCTATGCTATAAGCACATACTTGCATGAACCACAAGAGAAGATTAACAATCTTTAGACAACACCCACCAGTGGGACTCGAACCCAGAAAGCACAACTATCTTCCAATAGCTGCCATAACTAGTATGCCTTAACCCACTACACCAAGTCAGACCCTTAAAAGAGATAGAGACTTCGAAGCATTTACCTCAAATATCTCCACCTCCCAAGGGCGCCAGATTAGTGAGGGGTCACTCAAGCATTTTTCATCAAGCCACTGTCAATGTGGGAGAACTCGTGTCTATGCTATAAGCACATACTTGCATGAACCACAAGAGAAGATTAACAATCTTTAGACAACACCCACCAGTGGGACTCGAACCCAGAAAGCACAACTATCTTCCAATAGCTGCCATAACTAGTATGCCTTAACCCACTACACCAAGTCAGACCCTTAAAAGAGATAGAGACTTCGAAGCATTTACCTCAAATATCTCCACCTCCCAAGGGCGCCAGATTAGTGAGGGGTCACTCAAGCATTTTTCATCAAGCCACTGTCAATGTGGGAGAACTCGTGTCTATGCTATAAGCACATACTTGCATGAACCACAAGAGAAGATTAACAATCTTTAGACAACACCCACCAGTGGGACTCGAACCCAGAAAGCACAACTATCTTCCAATAGCTGCCATAACTAGTATGCCTTAACCCACTACACCAAGTCAGACCCTTAAAAGAGATAGAGACTTCGAAGCATTTACCTCAAATATCTCCACCTCCCAAGGGCGCCAGATTAGTGAGGGGTCACTCTAGCATAGACACGAGTTCTCCCACATTGACAGTGGCTTGATGAAAAATGCTTGAGTGACCCCTCACTAACCTGGCGCCCTTGGGAGGTGGAGATATTTGAGGTAAATGCTTCGAAGTCTCTATCTCTTTTAAGGGTCTGACTTGGTGTAGTGGGTTAAGGCATACTAGTTATGGCAGCTATTGGAAGATAGTTGTGCTTTCTGGGTTCGAGTCCCACTGGTGGGTGTTGTCTAAAGATTGTTAATCTTCTCTTGTGGTTCATGCAAGTATGTGCTTATAGCATAGACACGAGTTCTCCCACATTGACAGTGGCTTGATGAAAAATGCTTGAGTGACCCCTCACTAATCTGGCGCCCTTGGGAGGTGGAGATATTTGAGGTAAATGCTTCGAAGTCTCTATCTCTTTTAAGGGTCTGACTTGGTGTAGTGGGTTAAGGCATACTAGTTATGGCAGCTATTGGAAGATAGTTGTGCATTCTGGGTTCGAGTCCCACTGGTGGGTGTTGTCTAAAGATTGTTAATCTTCTCTTGTGGTTCATGCAAGTATGTGCATATAAGATTGGATAGTGTCGTGCCAACTAGACCCCCATGGGCGGAATAGGGAATTATTGTTTAGCGTATTAATTTGTGCTCACCAAATTGTGAATTTTTGTTTATTGCGTTTTATGGGCTTTATGTAACAAATTAGAGACATGTTTGGCATGGTGAAATGTGTATTCCAATGGGTGTGTATATTGAATTTGTGTTTGGGATATAATACATTAGTATTTGAAGTACAAATATGAAAGGAATATAGGATGGGTGGGGGGGGTTTGAAGTGCTAAGTGAAGAGTATAGTGAGCCCTTTACACAGCTCCAATTTTCTGTAATGGTCAGTGATTGCCTGAGGGTGCAGCTACGGTCATTGACTAATCAGGAGGCGAGTAGAAAAACTTCACTCAGCGTCCTGCGGTCATTGACCATTCAGGGAGGTATTGCTTTGGTGTTTGTCGTTGATCCTTCTTATGGCAACCCAACCCAAAACTCGGTCGAGTGCTTATACTTTACCAGGAGATCACCCTGGGCGCTTTGCCTCTTGGAGAGGGTCTCAACGTCACACGTTTAGGGGATGCGGCTCCAATACTTAGCCTCATTGTCACGTGCTCACACCCACTCGAGCTGCATGTGACTCCCTAACTCCTCTCCTTATGTGATATGATCTCACATCCCCTTTGTCTTAATATTATCTCCTTCTACCCTGTCCACAGCTGTGGGTTCTTGGTTCTTTCTCTCTCTCTCCTTCTTTTCCTACATCCCTGGGAAGCCTCCTAGGACAAGGGCAAACTCCAGCAAATTTGAATACATTTCACTGGACAAAAGAACACCATACACAATACATACACACATATAATTAATAATAATAAATGGAATCCTACACTCTATACTATTTAGTCAGGTTCGCACTCCAACACCATCAGAACTCTATCATCTGCTAATCAAGTGGTATCCTATCTCCTTATTCACCACCTAATACTACCAACCTCCTCAAGTAGGTCAAGTCCTATAATACAATGTTGCACTATCAGCAAGAGAATATATCTATAAACATGCATGCAAGGAAAACCAGCGTATGACTGCAATAACATAAATATTAGTATAACTGTTCCTTGATATACAAACAATGTCAATCGATCACCCTATGAGTCCTAGAACACACATGTATGTCTCTGCAGGTAATCCAGCCTATGACTGTATCTCTATACTTCAGTATAAGTACTCCTTGGCACAAAAAATGACAAACAATCACACATTTCA
>WNGS01163301.1:30355-81352 GCA_020271785.1 Procambarus virginalis | reverse complement strand
ACTAAAAGTACCTAATCTCATCTGCATATTTTTTTTACCTTGTTGCTTTAAAACTGCACTGTATCTGTGGAGCCATCTATAGATTTCCCAACACTAACATAGCTTCTTTCTCAGACAACCTAGGAATCTTATTATAAACAACAATCTCAACAAAACCACATCATTCTGGGAGGAGACTTAATATTGACTGGGTAAACAAATTGCTCTCAAGTTGACTATTTCCTTAAACAGCATGAACTCCTGTATGCTAATCCCCAAATCACCAAACCTACCCGAGTCACTCAACATCAGCCACTACCTTGGACCACATATGGACAAACATAACAGTTCCCCTTGTACCTGGTATAATCTACGACAGAACAACTGACCACTATCCTACCTTCTCATAGCGAAAACATGGACATAACACCACCAAAAAGCAAGAAACTTTCATTTAGGCTACACAGTGAATCAGCTTTAGGCAATCTTACAGATAACTTCACAATATTAACTGGGATTCTGAATTCAATAATACCCAGGATATAAATTCATTAGCTACCCTCTTCCTCTCCAAAACTCTCAGTCTCTACAACCTTCATTGTCCCTTCTTACCAAGCAAGTAACTGACAAAAGATTAACAATCCATGGCTCACAAGTGCATTCTCACTCAATCAACAAGAAACACGATATGAAAAGAAACTTAGGATTGGCCTAGTTTCAAAGGAAGTAGCTAAAAGGTACTCATCAATGCTTACCAGTATCATAAGAAAGGCAAAACTAGCATATTATGTGAATAGATTCAATGAAGCAAAAGGAACATGAAAGCACTTGGAAAACAATCTCTAGTATCCTAGGAACTAAGCAACACTCACATAACCAAATAAAGCTCTACAAGGATGGGGATATACTGTCAACTGATTTAGAAATGGCAATGAATTTAATAGTTTCTTTTCATCGGTTGGTGCTAATCTTGCCAGTAAAATCCCACAGACTCAGACAATATTAACACATATCTCTCAGGCAGCTATCCAAACTCTCTCTCCTTTCACCAATCAGCCCGGCAGATGTTGTGTCCACATCACTCTCTAAAAACAAGGCAGGGACACCTCCATTGTATACAGAGAGCCTCCCATGCCCTTGCCTCACCCATAGCCTACTGTTCAACAAATCTATAGAGTGTCCACCCTTCCCTGATATCCTCAAAAAAGCAAGAGTAACGCCAGTCCATAAAGGAGGCAATTCAGCTCCCTTGTTTAATCTCTAAACTTGCTAAATATTAACTCCCTCCACACATTCTCTTGTGTCAACTACATTTACAAAACCCTGTTTTTAAATGCAAACCATGCTCTGAAACTCTCCCTGGATGGATGTAATAGGACCCATTATCACCACACCGGAAATAAATATCTCTTTGATATCCCCAGGGTCAAACTTAATCTGTGTAAACACTCTATGCAAATTAAGGGACCTAGTCTATGGAACTCACTCCCTAGTGAATTGAAAAACTGTAAAAGTTTTGCCTTATTTAAAAACAAAACCAAAAGTACCTAATTTCATCTTCTTAGTTTCCTACACTGAGCTTTAAATTTACTCTGTACCTAGTGTTACCCAATCTCCTAATCTCCTAATTTTTATGTATTTAACCCTACCAACCTTATCATTGTGTTCATTGCTGTCTTCTTTTATGTGCTAGCCATATGCTGTTTTGTGCCTACCAATTTTTGTCAACTACCATTCAAGCTGTCATTGCAATCAATCTTAGCTGCCTATGTGCTTTATACACTGTACCTACAATTTTCTCTATTTTTTTTCTTGCCATGTATCTGTTATCATTTTTTTTTTTAAATTTTGCAAGTATTTACCTACTTAAATTTTCTTAGATTAAGGACCTGCCCGAAACGCTGCGCGTACTAGTGGCTTTACAAGACTGTAATTACCATTTTATGTATCCACACATTCCCAATGTACCTTCTTGTATATGCATAAATAATAATATAAATAAATAAATAAATAAATCTATTGCTACCCAATCTCCCTATCTTTATATACCCAATCCGAACATCTTTACCATTGTGATCATTGCTGTCTTATATGTGCTATCAATCTGCTGTATGGTGTCTGTTAATCTTGTTTAAATTACCAATCAGTTGTCAATGTAATCAACCAGAGCTTTAATATACCAATGTGCTTTAATATACTTACTATTCTCTCTCATCTCATTTTTTTCTTGCAATGTATCTGTTATCATTTTATTAATTCTACTAGAATTTACCTACTTAAACTAAAAAAAAACTATGCTATGTATCTCTCTAACCCAATGTACCTTCTTGTATATATATAAATAAATAAATAAAAATAATAAATAAATAAATAAATAAATAAATAAATAATAAATAAATAAATAAAAATAAATAAAAATGTCTCCTTCAACCAGTCTCCGTGGTGTAGTGGTAAGACACTCGCCTGGCGTTCCGCGAGCGCTTTGTCATGGGTTCGTATCCTGGCCGGGGAGGATTTACTGGGCGCAAATCCTTAACTGTAGCCTCTGTTTAACGCAACAGTAAAATGTGTACTTGGTTGTAACAACAATTCTTCGCGGCAGGGATCGTATTCCAGGACCTGCCGAAACGCTACGCGTACTAGTGGCTGTACAAGAATGTAACAACTCTTGTATATATCTCAAAAAAAATAAAGTCTTCACATTTGAATATTATCAAGATCTTCTTCGCTTCATCCACAACCTCATTCTTGCATATTGCAGACTCATATTTGATCACTGACGCGGGTGGTTCAAATGATGAGCAACAAGTGTTTTCACCTTTCTGACAAATATTTTTCACCTTTTTGAAAGTTTCAGCTTTACTAGGAATTTGAGGAAGAAGCTCTTTGCAAGCTTCCACTAAAAAATTCTTGTTTCTTGCTTGAACATTTTTAAACTTTTTCTTGTTTATAGAATTTTTCTTTTGTCTGTTGGTGGCCAGACGTGTAGAAATTTCATAACAAAAGTCCACTTTCCCCAGGGGCAGATAAATGGAACTTAAGTCCAAATTAACATGAAGATTTGCCTGATCCGGATGCACGATTCATCCGAGTATTCCAAGAGTATAGTTTTCTAAGTCAGTGCTTCATCTTTTTGATAAAGTAAATTCATCCTTTCAAAATCATTTCGGATTGGTTTGAGGAATGTGAAATATAGCTTATGGCAGGATGAGAGTATATTACATAGTTGCCTTGCAACATACTTATCACAAGAAGAAGAAGAAGAAGAAATTTGGTAATGAGTTGTTCAAGCATCACACTGTCTGATTACTGATCTGAGCGGCTGTCACTGATCAGACAGCCGCTCTACACTATTGTTCCTTGCCAACCATCGTGCTCCTGACAAAGGTATCAACTGTAAGGGATCTTTCCCATCATTTATAAGTCTGTACATCTCATTTATAAGTCTGTACATCTCATTTATAAGTCTGTACATCTCATTTATAAGTCTGTACATCTCATTTATAAGTCTGTACATCTCATTTATAAGTCTGTACATCTCATTTATAAATCTCTAGATAACTTTCTCTCTTGAATGAAGATCTGTGGAACCAGCGGTAGCTTTCTCTTTCGTGAAGTCGATGCTGGAAGGTAATTCGTCAGATGCATGAGAACAGCCCAAATGCAGGGAATGATGTGCATTTGATAAGAAACCAGTAATGGATATCTTTCTTCATCACAGTGTGAAGTGAGAGATGAGGTCCACACAGAGTTGATGTTCCGTCCGTCCAATACCATGCTTCAAATCAACTCCAATATAGCCAAAATAATTTTTAAGGTGTTGAGACAAAATTTCTTAGAAAGTCCTTGCGACTAAAACTAGTCTAATAAACTGAGGTAAAATCCTACTGAGTTTAGCTTTATAATATCGAACACAAACACAGAAATGTTCTTCACACGCAGTATCTGTCTATTCATCTATAAGTCGTTTACTGGTGGTCCATCACTACATATATTGGTACTTTCCACCAAACAGATAAATACTATCATTTCAGTCATTAGGACTGCTTCCATAGACATTACTCGGGATGAAGTATTAATGACAATTAAGTAAAGTAAATTATATTCAGGAAAGTACATACATAGTTGATTTACAAACATAATGTGGGATTTATAGATAGAGCTAGTACATACAATACCTAAAGCCACTAGTACGCATAGCGTTTCGGGCAAGGAAATTAATAATTATGGTTGGCAAGTCTATCGCCCCTGGGGAGGATTATCTTTGCGTTTACTTTTTCCTTCGAAGGTTCCGAGGATCAACGTCCCCGGGGGCCCGGTCTCTGGCCAGGCTTTCTGCAGTTGGTGGTCTGGTCAACCAGACAGTTGGACACAAGAATGAAACCCAGCCGTGGTGGAGGAAGGATGCGTCTTGGAGAGATCTAGAAAAGTTGTGAACTTGTGATCCAGTGACGCTGATGGATGATGAACAAGACGATTCCAGGTCTTTTAGGCAGCAATGACCAGCAAAGAAAAACGGAAAACTGTGCATAGACTTCTTGTTTTAGATTTAGCTACTCAGAACGAAAAGTCCTTGTAGCACGGGCCCGTAACTGAGTTCATTTATTCGCGATTACCTTGTTACTGTGATATTTGGGTTAAAGTTTTGTAGCGAGTAGATTATCCCAATAATATACTCGCTCCAAAAGCATTAGCCTAACGAGAGAAGCAAAGCTCTTAGTACTAATTATGGAACTCAAACCTTGTTGTTGTTGTTGTTATAGATTCAGCTACTCGGAACAAGTTCCAAGTAGCATGGGCTATGGTGAGCCCGTAACTTACCTGGCACAGGAGCTGGGCAAGAAGCACGGGCTATGGTTAGCCTCGTGGACAGGAGATGTCTCCCGTCACTCTCAAACCTTTCCCTACTTCCAATTAATATTCCTGCCAACCTTTGGAGAACGGTGAGGTGTTGTCCGAGCATATAAGCAGCAGAGTAGCGAATAATAACCCACGGGAGACATCTCCCGTCACGCAGGGTGCAGTCGCACCTCCACAGATCTCCAGTATCAGTTAATGATACTGGTAATGGCTCAAAAGGGCCACCACTTACGGGCTACTCATACCCGTGCCACCTTTTGGGTGGCTTAATCTTCATCAATCATCGAATAATAACCTCACCCGAGTTCACCCAGCGAGCCAACTCCACGCTGACTTTGTCTCCTGTAGCACAGAGCATCACCTTCACTCACCAGACATTTGAGCACTCACCATAGTGAGCATTTGAATTAAATCATGGAATACGAAATGAATTGTGATAGATCCAGCAATGCTGCTCAGTGTAGGAAAAGAAAATCTATACTCGATACAAGCTCCGAAAGTGACGACGAGTGGAATCATGTGACTAAGGCAAACAGGACAAGCCACTCCATGACAACCCATCTTCCGAAAAACACTCCAGCTTCTCAGACTAAATCTGCACTGCCAGTCATCAAAGTCCAGCATACCGAAGGTAAGTCTTCTTACGCTACTGTAGTGGATCTTGAAAAAAAAAAAATACCCCCAGCTCCAGATCAAAGCAAAACCAAATCTCAGAGGAGAATATATTCTGAGGCCCAAAGACGAGTCGGCCGCAACGACTCTGAAAAATTACACAAAATGTGAGGAACTCAAACCAGAGGATAAAATACGAAAAATCATTGTCCTCCACTATCCCTTGCATATGGCCCTTGACCATCTCGAAAAGCTGAACTATGTGGTGTCAGCAGAGAGATGCCAGGTAAGAACCACAAAACAGGAAACCCGACAAGTCCTTCTCACAGTAAGAGGACGGATCCCGGAGAAACTTGACCTTGGAATCTGGGGCGTGTTCAAACACAGGCCTTACACCCCAGAGCCCCTAAGATGCTTTAGATGTCAAAGATTTGGGCATTACAAAGATGGCTGCCAACGCCCAGTGAAGTGCGGAATCTGCAGCCAGCCCCACGACACAAAAATATGCATTGACAAACACATGGCAAACCACCCTGTCCAAGCAAAGTGCCCAAATTGCTCTAAAGCACATTACGCCTGGAACTTGAAATGCCCTGAAAGGCTCAAAAGGCTTCAAACGAACCCCACCACGCCTACAGCAGAGCCGAAGCCCCCACCAAAACTAATACCAGCTCCCCTGCCCACTACAACCGCGTGGGGTCTACCCATTCAGATAGAGGGGGCACACGGTCCTTCACCATCGGCCATGGTGAAGGGTGTGAAGGCCTCCGTTCAGGATAAAAAGATAGCTGGGGGCCACAAGAAACATGTTCAAAGCAGTCGCCCTCCAATTGCATCCAGTAAGCACACTGGGGGCAATAAGAGTAAGAATAACAATTCCAGTGTCAAAGTGACCAATGAGAAGGGTAAAAAAGTAACTAGGCCACAAACCTGCACAGCATTAAATAGTGCTCCCGCATAACTGGACGCTATCTGGCTAATGCTCAAATCTTTGGTCACCGAATTGGTCAAAAGTCTGCTGACATTACACGGTATCAAGTAAACCACAGAGACTCGGAAGACAATTGAGCACAAGCTCAAGAAATTCGAAAATATATTATCCTCACCTTCAAGACAGCAGGGCAGGAGACACCCCCCTAAAAAACAGATAGAGTCCAGCTTGTCGGAAAGCGACATTGATGAGTCAATTTCAGGTCCACTAAGAACCTATACACCAATTGCAATTTCCATGGCGTGTTCATCAGACTCCATGGATACCACGGAATTATCAGCAAATTCCAAGAACCTAGAGGTCTAAAGATCCTGCAATGGAATGCGCAAGGACTGCACACAAAATTGCAACACTTGCAATGCATAGCAGCAACCAAAGGCATAGACATCCTGATACTACAAGAGAGCTTGCTTCGAGCCGGATTAGAACCTAAAATCTCAGGCTATCGAGGCTTCTTCCTTGCATGGATCAATGGGCAATCCAGGTTTTTTTTTTTAGTTTAGTTTAGTTCATTTATTATGCACCCCATACCCATCTTGTGGGCGGTAGTGGAAAGGGTTACAGAGGCACATAATGGGCTCAGGGACTGAACCCCACAATTCATTTAGCTAAGCAAGTTACAATCTTGATGAGCTAGTTACAAAATTCAATATAAGTCGTCACATCAACAATGGGTTCGAGATCGACCTCAAGTACAGGTTCTAAATTAAGCAACTGACATATGTGGAGAGCTAGTGTCAAAATTTATATGTTTGTCCTGCACACCGTCCCCCATCCAGTGGGCAGCGGTGGATAGGTTACAATCACTCAGTTACTACCTACAGTTAGCAAACTGGGGATATTTGGCTAAAATTTCTGGTAGCAGATCATTTTGAATGAAATATTTACACATCGCTGGAACATTGGTTATAGAATTGTCTCTAAATTCACGTATCTTTTCGCACTCCATCACATAGTGACGGAGGGTGTGCGAATAATCCATAACCAGCCCACCCGATTGTGGAGCAGGGACAGAGGTAATGGGAGTAACCATTGAGCTAAGACACGACTAACTTGAAGTGTTTAATGTGTACAGGTCTCCACATGCCGAAATGGATCTCCGTGTTATTTGGACACGCGACAACATCAAACACAATCATTTGTGGAGATTTTAATGCCCATCATCGATTGGCACTGGGTTCGAACACAACAAATGAGGCCGGCATTCACATTGCACATCTACTAGACCAGCTTCTAGAAATCCAAATCCTAAACAAGAATGAACTTACCCACATCCAAGGAGGCAGATTAGACCTTACCTTCGTTTCAGCCTCCCTAAGAGATGCAGCAACATGGTCAGTTGAGCCCACACTCACAAGCGACAACTATGGGGTCCAAATTGATCTCAAGTTAGATCTACCCACCCCACCTCTGCTTCCATCTGAAGCCTGGAACTTTGCTTTAGCAAACTGGGACCGATTTCAAAACTCATTTCAGAGTGGCATAGAAACTATGATCTTCCCGAAGACATTAATCAGGCAGAACAAGAATTTGTCAAAGCGATTCAAAGTGCAGCCAACCACTCAATCCCACTAAAAAAACAGTCCACCGGACACCATAAAGATCGTTCGCAATAGTACCAATAGTACTATTGCGAACGTGTAAGTACCAATGAACGTGTAAGTACCAATTGCGTTAGTACCAATGGTACTAACGCAATAGTACCAATGGTACTATTGCGAACGTGTCAAAGAACTCAACCATAGACTCAACAGAACAAGAAAGCTATACAAAAAGCAGTCAAGTGACTGCAACAGGACCTTACTTTGTGAGGTCAAGGAACATGTGTATCGAGAGACCAGACTAATATACGAACAAAAGTGGCTGGAATGGTGTTCACACCTGAATGAACACACCTCTCTTGGAGAGATGTGGCAGCAAATTCACCAGACCAAAGGGAATAAAACACCTAAAGCCCCACACCCCAAGGATCCTCTACAGGAAGCCGAAGTACTGGCAACCAGGTTTGCAGAGAGAGCAGCCAGCAATCAGCTTCCACCAGATGTATTAGCAGTACAGACCGGACTAGAGGAAGAAAGGTGGCACAGAATCCTTACAGCATGTGAAGAAGTCTCTGGCACTAATGCCCCCTTCACACTGGATGAGCTCAATCGGGCTAAGAAAAACTCCAAAGATACATCTCCTGGAGACGACAAAATAACCTATAAAATGATTAGAAACCTCGGCCCAGAGGGATACGCTGCATACCTAAGGTTAATCAATCTAGCCTGGACTTCTCAAACTAGACCTTCAGCTTGGAATAGAGCAGACATAGTGCCGATTCCAAAACCCAAAGATCCAGCTAATCCCAGGCCCATCTCTCTTCAAAGCTGTGCAGCCAAGACGGCTGACAGAATGGCACTCAACAGACTGGAGTGGAAAATGCCTAAACTGCACCATGATATGTATGCCTATAGAAGAGGGGTTGGCACAGTGGAATGTATTACAACTCTGTTAGCCCACTTGAATGACAGACCAGGAATGCTGATATTCCTGGACCTCGAAAAAGCCTTTGAACTGCTAGCGCCCCAGCTATTCTCTGCTGCCTCATTGACAAAGAGGTCAGAGGCAACCTGCTCTCCTGGACCAAAAACTGTCTCATAAACAGAGAAGCAAGAGTAAAACTTCATGGCACAGTCTCTGAGTAAAAAAGACATGAAAATGGTACACCGCAAGGAGGTATTCTCAGCCCCCTTCTCTTCAACTGTTTAATGGAAAGAATAATGAGGTTGAAACTTCCACATCACTGCAGGCTGCTAAACTACGCGGACGACTTTGTCATCATCATAAAAGGAAGGGATGCGGCGCGCCTTGCACCCAAATGCTTAGACTGCATCAGTAAAGAGGCAAAACAGATTGGTATCAAACTCAACCCTCAAATCAAAAGCCATGCCCATAAAAATAGCAAGCCCAACATCCAACTCACAGTACAGGGTCAACCAATGAATGGGTGGACACCTATCAGTATCTAGGAATAATCCTGGACACACACATGAATTTTAATGCTGAGGTCACTTACTTGAGAGAGCGAACTGCGGCCAGGACGGCAATCCTCAGGTCGCTAACCTCCCTCTCTGGAGGAGCCAATCTGCAAGTCCTTCGCACATACTATGTACAGGCAGTCAGATCAGTGATCGACTATGCCGCACCTGCACTCACAAGTCTATCACACCAACAGTGGAAAAACTTGAAGTTGCCCAAAACAATGCTATGAGAGCCGCACTGGGAGCCCCATGTGGACCAGGCTTTAAACTCTAAGACTGGAGAAGGGTTTGCCCTCTCTTCAAGAAAGAATATCACAAAGACAGCTACAATTATCAGTAAGATAATTATTTCTTCTGATCCAATCCCAGTACGGCAGGCCTTGGTGGTTGGACTAGGCCAAAACAATGGAAACTCTTGGGATGCAAGAGCAGGAAATGCCCTAAACAGACTACATTTAAAAAGCATGATTCTTGATAGAGAGGGTGATCAACCACACCCAAATTACACTTCTTCCGCACCGTGGGAAGAGCCTACTTTCAAAATAGTAATAGAAAGTCTCCCAATGAAAAAGGCTGCCTATGATCCGACAATCCTAAGGCGCATAATAGAAGAGCAAATGTATAGCATAGCAGTAGCAGGAGCCACCCACATCTTCACAGACGGATCGGTTGACACAGAATATGAGAGTGCTGGTGCTGCTCTTTGATTGGCCAGCGTTCAGACATACTGGAGACTGGGAGGACTAGTATCATCAACCCAAACTGAGCTGTTTGCCATACAACAGGCATTCGCATATGTGATTGCACAAAACACTCAAAATACAATCATACACACAGACTCAAAAGCTGCACTTCAAACAAAAAATATTAGGACAAAAACAGTGGAAAGATAACGTGGAAATAATTACCACCATTTTGTATCTTGGAGCAGTCGTTAAAGGCAAAGGACTCAACATAACCTTAAACTGGATCCCATCCTATGTTGGAATCCCATTAAATGAGAAAGCTGATGAAATTGCTAAATTGGCAACTCGTCATCCAGTGATACATAATACAATTCAACCCAGCCTAGAGACATCATTTGGTCACCATTTGGTCCGGGAGTCATCTCCCGTCACGCAGAGTGCAGTTGCGCCTCCACAGATCTCCAGTATCATCTCTTGATACTGGTAATGGCTCAAAAGGGCCATCACTTACGGGCTATTCATGCCCGTGCCATCTCTTGGGTGGCTTAATCTTTATCAATCAATCATCAGCCTAGAGAACATAAAAAACATCATCACCAAAAAACTCTCACACCTCAACAAAGCCTACCTACACCAGGGAGTAGCAGAAAGTTCGCCCTCTGCAACATGGTATCTTCAAGCAACCAAATTAGAAAGGTTAAATATCCCAAAAGGAATCCACAGGGAAATAGCAGTTAGGTTATATAGACTTCGTCTAGGTTACAGATGCAACTGGGAGATTGGTGAACCCCGACAGAGAGAGTGCATCTTCTGCCAAACTGTCACAGAAAAGCTATTACTTCACTATCTCCTGGAATGTGAAGCAACCAACGACCTTAGAAGAGCTTTAAGAGTCCCTGAATCTTGCAGTAACAACCCTGAAGCATTCAACACAGCCACTCTCCTGGTCAAAAAAGGTGTCCAGCAGCTGGACATCCTCATAAAGACTGTCAAGCAGTATCCTCCCCCGCGATAACAGCTTGGCGATTAAATGAAACCTCAGAATACTGAAAAGAATTACTGAACAAAAAATTGTACCACTTACGGGCTATTCATCCCCGTGCCACCTCTTGGGTGGCTTAATCGTTATCAATCAATCAAGAATAATAACTAGTCTACTTTCAAGTGTAGTCTAGATCAGACACTTGCGAGATACTGTACCGACTCACAGTGTGCTCAACTCACACCAGTGCTCGCCAAGGTATCACCAGCGTACTTCTGTATACTCGACTAAATATATATATTCTCTTAGTGTTTGTGTTTATTGTCACCATACTTTACGTAACAATAGAACCGTTACATTGGTGACCCAGTGTGGGAGTATGTCTCCCAAGATTCACCCACAGCTGACGTGAATGGATCATTGCAGTGCGCAGTGCAATGTCTAGGCCAAAGTGGAATCTTTGAAAGTAGAATCTAATCCCTTGTGCACCATCTTGTGCACAAGCCTATCTCTCTTAACCCTGGATAGTGACCTGGCATGTTGGGTTTCTCCAGAATGCCCACATAACCAGGAACACTTTCTTAATACTAAGGCTGCTGTATGTCCAGGCAGGAAGTAGATACAGGGAGTTATGCATACTTGCCACCAAAGGGTCAGTGAGTACATTGGCTAGTGCACGCGTGAGAGACAGTAAAGGGGAGATGCCAACGAGGCGACCGCCTGACCTCTGGGGTCACCGGCGCCATGGAGAATAACAGCTATGACGTGTTCGTGACGTGTTCATGACGTCACCTCTCCTACTGCTCAATGAACGAGCTAATATGATTGGTTCCCGCCCATTTACTGCAATGCTATTGGTCAAATTGTAACCTTTTGTCTTGGATGCCCACGAGACGCCCTGAGCTTCAGGCAAAATCATTCTCGTGAGGGATCTCTTGCAAAGAGGACGTGTTTCTGTTCTGTCTATTCGGCCAATAGACTGAACACCATCTTTTCCTCACCGTCAAGTTAACTCAGCGTCTTTTCGATATACCCCACACTCACCCAGAATCACGAGTGTGAGTATATTGTTCAGAAGCCTAAAGTGACAATCTCCAGAGCGAAACAGACTGGTATCAGGAAACCCCTGGTGACAAAGATCGTTGTTTATTTTTTTTATTTTTTTTATTGTTTTCTACCACAGACGTGGCCACACATTAACATGCTAACCAGCATATATACATTTTCTTCTGTCCTCCATAGACAGGGTTAGAGATGTGTTAAACATCGTTGTGAGTGACTTATAGTGAACTAAGGCAGTGCCACCACCTAAGTAATCTGTGTGTGAATTTACCACAGTGTACCTGTATCACAGCATACAGTGTAGTGCACGGTACCACAGCCGCCGCCGTCCTCCCTGTACCACGTGACATCACCACCCTTACTCACCGCCAGTGCCAAGTGTGTGTGCGTGTGTCTGTCTGTTAAGCATACAGCACGCCCTCCTGCCCCGTGTCAAGTACGGTTTGTGGGAAAACCTGTCGTCAATGGTCTCACTTAAGAACGAGGAAACCAGCTATCAGGCCACCTATGAGTACTTTCGTAAATGTGCCTGAGTGAGTGAGTGAATAAGAGAGGTACCCCATCTGTAAGTACAAGATCTTGTCATTGTTTTATTGTGTCTGTGTTGATCTGAGGTATCAACCACAGTTCTCACCTACTCATACTTGTCACAGGTCATGGGTGAATCGACGGTGAATGCGTGTTTATTTGTGTGGTATCACTGCATTTCACTCGTCTGTGAATGTGAGCTTCACATACACCACACATTTAGTTATTGTGTGATTATTATTGTGCATGTTATTGCCTGTCCCATTGATAGTGTATTTGTGATTTATTGCATATCATCATTACCGAGTATCGGGTTGGAACTCTTGTGATCCCTTTGCATACCGGCAGTTAGGTTTGTTGTGTTAATGATTGCTGTCAACTGTGTTAAGTTAGGTGTTTCTCCACGAGTGGATACGAGTCGATTAGCCAGACGTCAAGAGTTTCGCTAATGCAACCATAGCTTTACCGACGCCAATCTAAAGTAAAGCAAGCACCCTGTGTATTAGTGGTTAAGTTAGTAAATAAACTACTGTTAAGCTTTATGCGGTGTTTCCGTTGAACCACTTCTGAATACTGCCAATATTACTCCAGCCTTCAGCTCTTAGTGTCTTCAACACCGAGTTGCCTAATTCACTAAACTATAAACGTGATGAGGACCTTAGGAGTCCCTTAAAGTGTTAAATAATTGAGAAGATTCCAACGATCAACGTGGAGCAGGACCAGTGAGGCTAGTCTGAGAAGAGACCTTCAAGGACTCTAACTCGACCTTGCTCCCAGGCCCTGTACGGTTGCTCTCGTATTTTCTATTCTGCTAATTCCGACAGTTTCGTGAAGCGTCTGCCACATGTACATTGGCGAGTACGCATTGCAGTCGTGAAAGCAAAAAAGAAAACCCCCACATCTGGCGCCCAACGTGTTTGGCTTAGTTGGAACCTATGAGCTAGGTTGTACAGTAAATTTCGTGCTTAAATTTTCCCTGAAAATTCAAAAGTGACGAGCAGTATTCAGAGGATGTTAACACCCTGTTAGGTACACACACCACCAGTATGTCTGAGTGTGTAGAGTACAAACAGCGCTACCTGCATCTTCACGTTGCCTTGACCGCTCATAGACCTGACGACTACGACACTCTTACTGAGCTAGAGTGTAAGGAACGAGTGGAACAGCACATGAGGGCCGTGGAAGAGGTGATGCTACAAGCACACATGCAGGGTAGTGATGAGGTGGCGTGCACGAGTCTCATCACACTGGATGAAGCTATCGGTGGTGAGACCCCAGTGAGAGATAACACAGTGGGAGAGACCCCAGTGAGAGATAACACAGTGGGAGAGACCCCTGTGGGTGACGTCACCGAGAATGATGTCACTAGAATCACGCGCGCTGCGGAAGAAAACGGAGTCACGCGGGAATCTAGCCCTTTAAATACTTCGTTGGGGGGATTCTATGGGGAAGAATCTCGGCCCAAAAGGTCCTTGTGGACGACACCAACTCAAAGAGTAGGTATTACAGGCTCGCAATTATTCACCTTAGAGGAATACCGTAACCAGGTTAGGGAGTTGGGATTCGAAGGGAATAAAGTAGCAGAGCAAGCTATGAATCTCTGGACTGATTAGCAGGACAGAGAAAGTAAACTCTGGACTGATCAGCAGGAGAGAGAAAACAAACGCTGGACTGATCAGCAGAACCGAGAAAGTACTAAACGCATAGCTCGCATGCAGTTGCAAGCAAGGCAGGATGACCAGACAAGTGGTCGTTCAACGGAGACTAACGTTGAACAAGGTAAGACTGTCAAACTACCTAAACTAGCTAACTTTGATGAAAGGGACGACTCGATGGATGCATACATCAAGCGTTTCGAAGGTCACGCCGCTGATTGGGGTGGGAAAGATCAAAGTGGGCACTTGCTCTTAGTGTATTATTGTTAAAGGGTAGGGCATTAACTATCTATCACAGTCTGGGTCCGCACCAACGCGGAGATTATGAGGCATTGACAACAGCGCTGCTGAACGGTTTTGGCATCACTGCAGACCGGATGCTAGAGAATTTCCGTAGGGCTCAATTGCAAAAAGGAGAGACATATGTGTTAATGTTACAGCGGTTAGAATCGAGTCTAAACCGTTACTGTGAACTCATGGAGACTGCTCCTGGGAGCATGGAGTTCTATCAACTGATGATTCGTGAACAGTTCTTAGAAGCATGCGAATCGTCTCTGCGTGTCAAGCTCAAAGAGCAAGAAATTGTGTCAAATCTGTCTATGGCCAAGCAAGCTGATCTGTGGGCTGGGGCCAGGAGACAGGTGAAAGGGGTGAAGCCGCACGAGAAGCATCATGCTACAGGTATTGGCGATAGAGCTAAGCTTAAGACTGGTGTGTCGGGGAGAAGGGAAACTCCTCCAACAAGCATGTGCACAAGTGCTACACCTGTGGTAAGCCAGGTCATCGTGCAGCTGATTGCAAGGTAAAACCGAAATCAGGTTACATAGCAGGTGTGAGCTCAAGTGGTAAGAAACATCCCAACGTCGGAAAGGATCCACTAGCTTGGACCCTTGAGGTGGTGGACGGAAATGTTAACGGAAAATCGGCGAAAATCTTCCGTGACAAAGGCGCCACTACCCACATGGTTAGAAAAAGCCTAGTAAAGCCAGGATCTGAGACAGGTAGACATATCTATGTCTACCTGTCTCATTGTAAAGTGTGTGGACAAAGACAGGAACACACACTCGAACACTATATCTTGGATTGTAGTAAAATTGAGCCATTTAGAGATAAATCTAAGCTCACTCTGTATGATATGGCAACCTATCTTATTACCATGGATAAATTACCTGAAATCCTTGCACTGTATCCACATTTCGCTTCCAGTAGATAAACGACATATGAGATTCAGAAACAAGTAGTGTATTGTGAGGACTAATAATAAACAGAAGCTCCCCTATGACTCTGTAATATCCCCATTGGTCAAACTATTATGTATTAGCTATAAGACCTACCATTAATGTATGATGACTTACTGTAAATATGTAGCTCTTGAAATAGCACTTACTCTGTAACTAGCTGACATTGTAACTATAAGGTATGAATGATAGATGTAATTGTTAATGTAATAATCTAAGATGAGGTCTGATAAAGACCTTTTGTGCCCTCTGTAATGCTTTTGCGCTACCGCTCACAGGATGAGTATGGGGTGCACAATAAACTAGCCGCCTTCGGCGGCAACAATCAATAGACATATCTATGTCAAATTCCCAAATGGCTATGCTAAAGAGATGGTGGAGGTGTATGTGTGGGTCGACACACCTTACATCGAAGGTAAAATCCGCGCCGTTCAACAGGAACATGCTGTATATGGACTTTTATTGGGGAATGTACCTGGAGTCTCTGATTGCCCGAGTCCACCCTCGAAGAAAACGGGGGAGAGTGAGGGGCGCAGCCGCCCTCAGTCAGCTGATGCCAAGGGTGACTTGCCAGGGGATGACGTCACAGGGAGCGACCACACCCTCACCCAGCTGAAGAATAAGGGAGAGAAGGTAAGCTGTGAAGTAATGGAGAAAGAAGCAAAACCTCTGGTTGAAGGGACAGCAACTCCATTAACAGGTAACTCGCTCGTGGCAGCTGTCACCACGAGGTCAGAGAGCAACAAGCCGACTCGCCCAGAAAAACCTTTGAAATTACGAGACATTCAGGGAGTGTCTGCAAAGGAGTTTATTGATGCCCAAGGGAGCGACGCAACACTAGCCCAGATGCGTAGGTATGCTGAGGTGAAAAAGGTTTTCCAACACCAGGAACGCAAGTACTGGTACTTACACCATAATGGGAACTCGTGCGCAGAGTTGAGACGCCCCATGATACTTGGGACCAACTCGTTGTTCCACAGGAGCATAGACTGGCTGTGTTCCGTTTGGGGCACGAAGCTCTGATGGGAGGTCATATGGGTCACGCAAAGACCAGTGCGCAGATACAAGCTGTGTTCTACTGGCCAGGAATTACTGGGGAAATACAGCGTTACACTCGCTCGTGTGACACCTGTCAGCGCACCACTGATCGAGGACGGGTGAAGCCCGGGAAGCTTCAGCCCTTCCACATCATTGATCAGCCGTTCAAGCTGGTCAGCATTGATCTGGTTGGTCCGATCATACCGAGTGCAACGGACGGCAGTAAGTACATCCTGACTATGGTCGATCACGCAACAAGGTACCCTGAAGCAGCTGCCCTGAAGAACATCGAGACGTCAACGGTAGCGGAAGCCTTGGTAGGTTTTTTCTTTCGCCTTGGTATACCTGAGTGGATCCATAGCGACCGAGGGACACAGTTTACCAGCGAGATGATGGGCCAAGTCAGACGTCTGCTGACAGCGAGAGCATCCCTCACCACACCGTATCATGCTATGGGAAACGGTTTGGTAGAACGCTTCAATGGCACTCTCAAAAAGATGTTGAAGAGAATGTGCATCGAACAGCCTCGGGAGTGGCCCAGGTATATCAACCCTTTGTTGTTTGCCTACAGGGAGGTGCCACAGGCTAGCACAGGGTTCTCACCCTTCAAGCTTTTGTATGGTCGCACAGTTAAAGGCCCTCTGCAGGTACTAAGGAACCTGTGGGAAGGCGATGACTGTACCCCTGAAACCAAGACGACGTACGAGTACGTCATCGATCTACGGGAACGGCTGGAGAACACCTGTCAGCTGGCCCGAGAACAGCTAGCAAAAGCAAAGGAGTACCAGAAGCAAACATACGACAAAAAAGCAAAAGAACGCAAGTTCAGTGTAGGTGACAAGGTACTTTTGTTACTTCCCACCAGCAAGAACAAGCTCTTGCTGCAGTGGAAGGGCCCATTCACGGTAGTGGAGTGCTCGTACTCGTTAAACTATGTGCTCGACGTCGATGGTGCCAGGAAGAAGTACCACGTCAACATGCTCAAACGTTACGAGGACCCTCCTGTAGATGTATCAACAAAGCCGAAGAAGCATGTAAGATGTAAGAACAGGAGACGACCACGGGCCTCGACATCGACAGAGCCGATCGACAACCCACTGTTCTCAGCAGTAAGGGGTTGACTGGTTGAGTAGGTCAGGGGTGACTAATGAGACGTCGAACGAGGGAGACATGAGCGAGGAAATGCAACGCATATCACCGGACACTGGTTCCCAGTGTGTCTCTGATGTTTCAGGCATGACACAGGTGGAGAGAGGCAGTGGACAGACTAGCGCCATGCAGGGTTTCAAGGCGTTGAGCCGACCCAGACCTGGAGCTACGTCCGACCATAGTGCCTGCTCAAAACCTGAAAAGATAGCCACATGTGACCCGGTGACTGAAGAAATTCCTCACTTACCAGAAGAGAATAGAGATTCTGTCTAGACGAGGACCCGCCTCGCCTAGCAGTATAGAAAACGGGGTCTGCTCGACCTGGCCGCACCATGTGCACTCAGAGTACGTGCATGTGCAGTCAGCGGTGTGTGAGGTGGAACGAGCACCACTATGTGGAGCTCGATCTTTGTTGGGGGGTGATGTGGGAGTATGTCTCCCAAGATTCTCCCACAGCTGACGTGAATGGATCATTGCAGTGCACAGTTCACTGATCTTGTGCACAAGCCTATCTCTCTTAACCATGGATTGTTGAGTATCTCCAGAATGCCCACTTAACCAGGAACACTTTCATAATACGGAGGCCGCCATATGTCCAGGCAAGAAGTAGATACAGGGAGTTAAGCATACTTGCCACCAAAGGGTCAGTGAGTACATTGACTGGTGCCCGCGTGAGAGACAGTAGAGAGGAGATGCCAATGAGGCGACCGCCTGACCTCTGGGGTCAACCAGGGCCATGGAGAATAACAGCTATGACGTGTTCATGACGTCATCTCTCCTACTGCTCATCGAACAAGCTAATATGATTGGTTCCCGCCCATTTACTGCAATGCTATTGGTCAAATTGTAACCTTTTGTGTTGGATGCCCATGAGACGCCCTGAGCTTCAGGCAAAACCATTCTCGTGAGGGATCTCATGCAAAGAGGACGTGTTCTGTTCTGTCTATTCGGCCAATAGACTGAACACCGTCTATTCCTCAACGTCAAGTTAACTCAGCGTCTTTTCGATATACCCCACACTCGCCCAGAATCACGAGTGTGAGTATATTGTTCAGAAGCCTAAAGTGACAAATCTCCAGAGCGAAACAGACTGGTATCAGGAAACCCCTAGTGGCAAAGATCGTTGTGAGTGACTTAGAGTAAAATAAGGCAGTGCCACCACCTAAGTAATCTGTGTGTGACTTTACCACAGTGTACCTGTACCACAGCGTACAGTGTAGTGCATGGTACCACAGCCGCCGCCGCCCTCACTGTACCACGTGACGTTACCACCCTTACTCACCGCCAGTGCCAAGTGTGTGTGCGTGTGTCTGTCTGTTAAGCATACAGCACGCCCTCCTGCCCCGTGTCAAGTACGGTTTGTGGGAAAACCTGTCGTCAATGGTCTCACTTAAGAACGAGGAAACCAGCTATCAGGCCACCTACGAGTGCTTGCGTAAATGTGCCTGAGTGAGTGAGTGAATAAGAGAGGTACCTTATCTGTAAGTACAAGATCTTGTCATTGTTTTATTGTGTCTGTGTTGATTTAATTTTTTTTTTAAATTTTGCCTCGAGGGGCGAGTTTATTGGGCAGCGCCACTCATCCTGTGAGTGGACACACCGCCATAGTGACAGTATTGGGCAGCGTCACTCATCCTGTGAGTGGACACACCGCCATAGTGACAGTATTGGGCAGCGCCACTCATCCTGTGAGTGGACACACCGCCATAGTGACAGTATTGGGCAGCGCCACTCATCCTGTGAGTGGACACACCGCCATAGTGACAGTATTGGGCAGCGCCACTCATCCTGTGAGTGGACACACCGCCATAGTGACAGTATTGGGCAGCGCCACTCATCCTGTGAGTGGACACACCGCCATAGTGACAGTATTGGGCAGCGCCACTCATCTTGTGAGTGGACACACCGCCATAGCAGCATGTACATCACTCCCCAATAGGAAGAAAACCCGCTGGGTTGTTCATCCTGTCACTTGTACCCAGGCACAGCTGGGACTTGCTTAACTGTCTCAAGTGAACAGCTTAACAAACAAGAAGATTAACATCTATCGTGCCTTAAAAGCTTACGTTATCTTGCGGGTGCAAAATGGGGAAATCTTTTAAGAACAGTATCAATATTTGACAAATAGTGTTTTCCTAACTCAAACAATGTGGGGTTTATTATTCTACACCAGGGGTCTCCAAACTATGGCCCGCGGGCCACATCCGGCCCGCCACATAATTTCATCCGGCCCGCCAAACAAATCCCTGTGTGGTGGCCTTGAAAAAATAATTATCGTACGAATGGCATCGCAGAATTATTCAAAGCTGGGGCTGCTGACTGGTGGCGCTCAGCCCGAGTCAGTTTTCCTCTCTCTCGATAGTGTGACGCACAGATACTAGTACTGGTAGGTATGTGTTGTGCATTACAACCAATCAGTTGTGTATAACTGTATATTGTGGGATGGAGGGCGAGTGGGGCTTCGCTGCTTCTGTTTCAGGGAGCACAAACTTCATGCAGAAAGTAAAGTTGAATTTCCTTTTTCATTTGCAAATGAAATAATTTCAGATTTGAAAAAACAGTTTCAGAAGCGATTTGCTGACCTTGATGCCAAAGCAAATGAAATCAGGCTCCTTCATAATCCATTTGACTGCAATGCTGAAAATCTTCCAACTCAATTTCAAATGGAAATTATTGATCTCCAGGCAGATGACAGACTGAAAGATAAGTATAGAGAAGGAAATCTGATTGAGTTTTATAAATGCCTGCAGCCAGATCAGTTTCCAAATTTGATAAAGTTTGCTTGTAGTTTTGTGTCCATTTTTGCTTCAACATACTTGTGTGAACAAACATTTTCCAAAATGAAGTATGTGAAATCTAACTATCGAGCAAATTTGTCTGATGATCACTTGAAATCAATTCTTACAATTGGCTCATCTAATCTGGAACCTGATTTTAATGAAATTTTGAAGTCAAAACGACAGTATCATTCGTCACACTAATTTGGTTGCATAAAACTAAAGGCAGGAATCTATTTAGTTTACCCTAATTTTTTCCAAAACGATATGTTTTAATTTTTCCATGTTTATACTTTAACATTTGAGAAAATTAAATTACTGGCACTGATTTGTTTTTCGTTTTTTTTTTCATTTTTTATTCCTTCGGCCCGCATAAATATGGGAAATATATAATGTGGCCCTTACATTGAAAAGTTTGGAGACCCCTGTTCTACACATATTCCTAATGTCTCTCAGGTGTTCACATTCACGTAGATAGTGGTCAAGGCGGTGTCCGTCACTCTCACCACAGATTCTGCAACTTCGCTGATCAACTGCTGTTTCCATTCCATATCTCCATGGATATTTGTATCCAAGACGGATTCTCGCTATTACTGATTCTCTCCCTCGTCCTCCTCCTCTTCGGCCATAATGATTGGGATTGCCAGCTGCAACCATGTTGTACCATCGTATAGATTCACTGGTTTGTGCTTCTATCCTCCTTTCCTCAGTTACCTTGTCACGGTGATGTTGCCTGATAATACCTCTAATTTGTAGTAGAGTCTTGGGTATGAAGTATTCAATATGGTCTCCTTCAGCGCCTTCAGCAGCCAGCACATCTGCTCGTTCATTCCCACATATTCCAACATGGGAGGGGATCCACAGAAACTTGACGACTCTTCCCTGATTGGTAAGAACTCTCACAGCTCTCTTAATTTCAGCGACTATTACAAGATTTTCTGCCCGATTTTTACTTAGGCTTTGCAGTGCTGCTTTTGAATCGGTGCAGATCACTGCACCATTAGTGTTCCGTTCAAGAAACTTTAGCGCCATAACAATGGCAGTTAGCTCTGCTTGCGTTGAAGAGGCATAGTTCTCAATACGTGCTTTTTCTTCATTTCTGCGTTGGAAAGTATTATCATTGATTACCGTGTATGCTGTACCAGCCCTGCCACTGACAGGATTAGATGACCCGTCAGTGTAGATTTGATCTAGTTCATCTCCGGCTTCTTTATAAATTTCCTCGAGATACTTGTGCCTCATTTCTTGTGGTAACATGTTGGATTTTTTCATTGCCATTTCATTGATGATGATCTTGCATGAGTCATCCTCCCAGGGAGGTAACCTCTCTACAGGCAGGAGCTCACGGGCTTGCTCAAGCAGGTGAAGCTCTTCGAGGTAGCAGACTGATCTGTGATGCCATTTTTTGCTTCTCCTGTTTCCCCCTGAAAGTAGCACAGAGCTCACTTTTTTCTTAGCAATATCATGTAATGGAGATCTCTAGCTATCCTAATTGCAAGCTTAGCATTCAGCTCCTGAATTCTGCTTTTAACACTGGGAAGGGACAACTCCTCTCGTAGATTAGACGTTTTGGCAGTTCTTGGAACTCTAAGAATGATTGTCATGGCTTCATTTTGAATGCTTTCAAGCCTTTTCATATCGCTTTGGGAGTAGGTGCACAGAACTGGTGCGGCATAGTCTATGACGGAGCGCACATAGGCTGTGTACATCATTTTAAGCACGGCAATAGAGGCTCCATGTCCATTCCTGGTCATAGCTTTCAGTGCCCTGAGTCGACTTTTGCATGTTCCTATGAGTTGATTGAGCTCCTCTTTCTTCCCCTTGTTAGAGCCGACAGTGACGCCAAGGTATCGATAGTAGTCAACCCATTCAAGTGTTACGCCATTAATTTGCAGCTCTTCATTTGCTCTCCGCTTGTGATGGGAGTATGCCTTCGTCTTGTTTGTGGAGAGAGTGAAACCTGAGGTATCAACCACAGTTCTCACCTACTCATACTGTCACAGGTCATGGGTGAATCGACGGTGAATGCGTGTTATCTGTGTGGTATCACTGCATTTCACTCGTCTGTGAATGTGAGTTTCACATACACCACACATTTAGTTATTGTGTGATTATTATTGTGCATGTTATTGCCTGTCCCATTGACAATGTATTTGTGATTTTTTTTTTTTGAGATATATACAAGAGTTGTTACATTCTTGTACAGCCACTAGTACGCGTAGCGTTTCGGGCAGGTCCCTGGAATACGATCCCCGCCGCGAAGAATCGTTTTTTCATCCAAGTACACATTTACTGTTGCGTTAAACAGAGGCTACAGTTAAGGATTTGCGCCCAGTAAATCCTCCCCGGCCAGGATACGAACCCATGACATAGCGCTCGCGGAACGCCAGGCGAGTGTCTTACCACTACACCACGGAGACTGATTTATTGCATATCATCATTACCGAGTATCGGGTTGGAACTCTTGTGATCCCTTTGCATACCGGCAGTTAGGTTTGTTGTGTTAATGATTGGCTGTCAACTGTGTTAAGTTAGGTGTTTCTCCACGAGTGGATACGAGTCGATTAGCCAGACGTCAAGAGTTTCGCTAATGCAACCATAGCTTTGCCGACGCCAATCTAAAGTAAAGCAAGCATCCTTTGTATTAGTGGTTAAGTTAGTAAATAAACTACTGTTAAGCTTTATGCGGTGTTTCCGTTGAACCACTTCTGAATACTGCCAATATTACTCCAGCCTTCAGCTCTTAGTGTCTTCAACACCGAGTTGCCTAATTCACTAAACTATAAATGTGATGAGGACCCTAGGAGTCCCTTAAAGTGTTAAATAATTGAGAAGATTCCAACGATCAGCGTGGAGCAGGACCAGGTGAGGCTAGTCTGAGAAGAGACCTTCAAGGACTCTAACTCGACCTTGCTCCCAGGCCCTGTACGGTTCCTCTCGTATTTTCTATTCTGCTAATTCCGACAGTTTCGTGAAGCGACTGCCACATGTACATTGGCGAAGTACGCATTGCAGTCGTGAAAGCAAAAGGAAAACCCCCACACCCAGTGAGTGAAAAGAACACCTATTCGCAAACTAGATCTTCGTCATGGATTTATCTACCAGGTTTCCAGCATACAATGCAGATGAACCAGAATTTTGGTTCATGCAGATGGAGGCTATTTTCGACCACCACGAAATTTCGACTGAGAAAGCCCGATATGCCTGTTCTCTACTAACACTTTCCTCGGAGGCTATGCACACTGCCTCCTCTGTCATCACCGCACCATCACCAGACACCAGGACGTACACTGCATTGAAGGCCGCTCTTCTACAGGCAGCGATGAAACGCCGCATTGAACAAAGGGACCAACTCCTCACTGACAAAAGATTAGCAGACAAAACACCAGCCCAGCTTCTGCTGCTTATTCAGTATATAATGCATACTACGACTGGCCCAGCCTCCAACGAGATTGTGTGATCACTCTGGATAAAACTCTGTACAAAACACATTCAACCGGCCCTATTCAGTATGGCTGACGACACCCCATTAGCCCAGCTGGCTACACTGACAGCAACCCGTCCTCGCAAATTCGTATAGTCAATATTGACTTATTAAATACGTGCGTAGGTGATATACTAATCATAATAGATACCCTTAAAAAGCTTCATAGAAAACACCGACCTTACCTAACCTTGTTAGTATGTTAAGATAAGCATCTTATAGCTTCGGAATTACAATTGTTAGTTAACCTATTATAGGTATAGGTTAAGTAATAATTGTAATTACGAAGCAATAAAATGCTTACCTTAACATACTAACACGGTTAGGTAAGGTCGGTGTTTTCTATGAAGCTTTTTAAGGGTATCTATTATGTTTAGTATGTCACCTATGCACGTATTTAATAAGTCAATATTGACTATACGAATTTGCGAGGACAGGTTGACTGACAGACCGGCTTCATACGACGTCTGATAACGCTACGCTGTCTCACCTCAGTGATACACAGCAGACTACAGGCACCCAACAACTCGACGTCCTCCAGAACCGGCGTTTCTTCCGTCCAGGGAGAACGTACCGCGCGAATCCAGTATCAGGATCTAGGCGACAGCGAGAACACCGAGGAGAGCTTTGTTCTTACCACCAGAGGTTCGGACACCAAGTCCACAACTGTAGGGCTCCGTGTTCCTGGTCGGGAAACTACTTCGGCGGGGACAGTTAACGGCCAGTAACCCCGCCATTTCAAACACTACACTGCTCTACGTATCTGACATCATAACCATACGCCGTTTCCTCGTTGACACAGGTGCAGCAGCTAGTGTGTTGCCTCCCCCACTGGTCAAACCGAGGACGCACTCCTGGTTTGGACTTGCGTGCCGCCAATGGTACGTCCGTCCGTACGTATGGGACCTGCACCCTGGTTCTCGATTTCGCCTCTCTGGGTCGCTTTACGTGGACTTTCCTCATAGCGGATGTGGAACAACCCATTCTTGGATGGGATTTCCTGCAACACCTTTGACTTATTGTGGATCCCGCAGGTGCAGTATTTCGAATCTCCCCTAGTACTTCTACACAGGTTAACACCGTCACTCCAGTCGCATCTACGGAACTTCAAGCACTCCTGGATGAATTCAAAGATGTGACCCAACCCGCCAGCCCTCGACCAGAAGTGCAACATACGATTACGCATTACATTACTACAACGGGAGCACCTACCTTCGCCAGACCACGCCGCCTGGCACCGGAACGATTGGCGGTAGCACGTGCTGAATTCAACAAGCTACAGGAGGCAGGAATAATCCGCCCTTCGAACAGTCCATGGGCTTCACCTCTCCATATGGTCCCAAAAACAGCCCCAGGAAATGGCGCCCTTGCGAGGACTACAGGGCTCTCAACGTTCGTACTCTGCCGGATCGCTACCCAATACCACACATCCAGGATTTCTCACAGGGATTAACGCAACCGTCTTTTCGAAAATTGACCTTGTGCGGGCATTTCACCAGATCCCTGTGGAACCGGCAGACATTCCGAAAACAGCGATCACAACACCTTTTGGACTGTTTGAATTCGTCCGGATGCCTTTTGGTCTACGGACCAAAAGGCCCAAATACAGCCCAGACATTCCAACGCTTCATCAACCAAGTAGTTAAGGACCTTCCTTTTTGTTACGCCTACATTGACGATCTGCTTGTGGCCAGTACATCACCGACAGAACATCTACTACACCTCCGACTCCTTCTCACCCGTCTGCGCAACTTCGACAACAAGGATAATACTTTCCAACGCAGAAATGAAGAAAAAGCACGTATTGAGAACTATGCCTCTTCAACGCAAGCAGAGCTAACTGCCATTGTTATGGCGTTAAGGTTTCTTGAACGGAACGCTATTGGTGCAGTGATTTGCACCGATTCAAAAGCAGCACTGCAAAGCCTAAGTAAAAATCGGGCAGAAAATCTTGCAATAGTCGCTGAAATTAAGAGAGCTGTGAGGGTGCTTACCAATCAGGGAAGAGTCATCAAGTTTCTGTGGATCCTCTCCCATGTTGGAATATGTGGGAATGAACAAGCAGATATGCTGGCTGCTGAAGGCGCTGAAGGAGACCATATTGAATACTTCATACCCAAGACTCTGCTACAAATTAGAGGTATTGTCAGGCAACATCACCGTGACAAGGTAACTGAGGAAAGGAGGATAGAAGCACAAACCAGTGAATCTGTACGATGGTACAACATGGTTGCAGCTGGCAATCCCAATCATTATGGCCGAAGAGGAGGAGGACGAGGGAGAGAATCAGTAATAGCGAGAATCCGTCTTGGATACAAATATCCATGGAGATATGGAATGGAAACAACAGTTGATCAGCGAAGTTGCAGAATCTGTGGTTAGAGTGACGGACACCGCCTTGACCACTACCTGAGAGAATGTGAACACCTGAGAGACATCAGAAGTATGTGTAGAATAATAAACCCCACATTGTTTGAGTTAGGAAAACACTATTTGTCAAATATTGATACTGTTCTTAAAAGATTTCCCCATTTTGCACCCGCAAGATAACGTAAGTTTTTAAGGGTTGATAGATGTTAATCTTCTTGTTTGTTGAGCTGTTCACTTGAGACAGTTAAGCAAGTCCCAGCTGTGTCTGGGTACAAGTGACAGGATGAACAACCCAGCGGGTTTTCTTCCTATTGGGGAGTAAGTAAGTAATTATCAAAAGAAGGCACCAAACCGGGAAGGCTATGTAGCACCATCAAATGTGCGGAATAATCAGAGGGCGCTAAATATCACCAAGGATGCCAATACGAGAACAAAAACGCATAAGGCGAACGATATAAAAAATATCCGAGTCACCAAGAATTCTATTGAGGGACAAGTGACCGCGAGGGGCGGTCGGAAAGCAAGACACACGCTCGTCCCGGAAGTCAGGACATTCAAGAAGGACATGCACGACCGTAAGAGGGACAATGCAATTAGGACAATAAGGAGCAGGGCGGCGCTCCATCAAGTGACCATGGGTTAAGCGAGTATGCAACCCGTCCTCGTCAATCTAATAAGTCAATATTGACTTATTAGTTGCGTGCATAGGTGACATACTTAACATAATAGTTTCCCTTGAAAAGCTTCATAGAAAACACCGACCTTACCTAGCCTTGTTAGTATGTTAAAATAAGCATCTTGTAGCTTCGTAATTACAATTGTTACTTAACCTATTATAGGTATAGGTTAGGTAATAATTGTAATTACGAAGCAATAAGATGCTTATCTTAACATACTAACAAGGTTAGGTAAGGTCGGTGTTTTCTATGAAGATTTTCAAGGGAAACTATTATGTTAAGTATGTCACCTATGCACATATTTAATAAGTCAATATTGGCTTATTAAATTTGCGAGGACGGGTTGCAACATGGCCAATATGCAACCTCGCCAGAGCTCTTTCCCATCGCCGGTTACGGTGGTAGGAGGATGGCCACGAGGAAACACAACATTTAAGAGTACGTAGTTTGTTACCAGTAACAGACGACCAAGAAGCCTTCCTATTGGGGAGTGTTGTACATGCTGCTATGGCGGTGTGTCCACTCACAAGATGAGTGGCGCTGCCCAATAAACTTGCCCCTCGGGGCAAAATTTAAACAATTTAATTAACATTTTCAAAGTACTGCATTCACCTTCTGTGGTCGATTGTTCAATAAATCGATACTGAACTATATATTTAACAGATCTCTAACCTAACATATCTCGTTTGTGATTTACATTATTTGTCCAGTAGGCAATTGATACCAAGTGCACTCGACAACCATTCATTTCCAACTCCCTTTCTTGGAAGAATGCCACCTGCGTCCATTATGTTCCCTGGAGCCCTTCTATCATTCATACTAGCTGCCAGCTCAGTTTCCATTCCGTTAATGCTAATGCTTTGTTCCATCATTATGTCTTTGTTATTATCCGCATTTCAAATTGTCAGTCTGCGGACTGTTCCCTATAAATTATCTCTACTGCCCTAGCCTACCCCATGACGCTCTCACACTTGGCTGTCGTGCATACAGGTACGCCACCGTGGGCGGGTGAGGGCTACGGCAACGAACGCAAGAACTCAGGGAGCTCGCACATGACCATCTCAAGTCCCTGTAGGCGCTAGAGGTTCTCCACCAGGCGTACTCCACCAGGCGTAACCTGCAAGTCTCTTGCAGGTAAAGTTGGACACGCAGCTCATGCGTGGTCACTACACGCAGGCATTCTCAAGGCGCCAGGCGGGCCGTGGGGAGGTGGGAGAGTGGCGTTCCACGCAACTATTCCACACCATGTTCAAAATCTGCGCCAACCCAAATTAAATTTTGATTGTTGCCGCCCGGAGGTGACTAGTTTATTGTGCACCCCTTTTCTATCCTGTGAGCGGTAGCGTAAACAGAGGATTACAGAGGGCACAAAAAATCCTAAATCGTACTCCTTGCGGAGTACGTTTTGTAGTACAATTTAATTTGCATACCTTCGACATCCCATCCAACCATCTCATCTACCATTTCTAAATCATCGCCTAATTGTACTCTAAGCCCGGATAGCTCAGTCGGTAGAGCATTAGGCTTTTAACCTAAGGGTCCAGGGTTCGAGTCCCTGTTCGGGCGTGTTGTTTTAGTCAGTAGAAAAAAATATATAATGCATATTTTGTAAAGATTTTGTGCATAAAATTTCGAAATTCTTTGCCGACACACTTTACACTTAACGTCATCTAGATCGCCACACAAGCTGAGCTCTCAGACACTTACAACTGGGGGTACTAATGGTTTACTTAACAACCCATCCTCCAGTATATATAGTACTTTTTGTAACTATGTCGACCATCGTGCATATATTGGCGTAATGGGCAATTAGATAGTAGAATTTGGTACTATTCACTTTATAGAGCGTGGGAAAACTAAAACTAAAAACCAAACTTAAATATTCCTAGGTCTAGTATAGCACATATAACACATTAAACTCGCAATGTATCTTGTGCTACCTACTCCCCCAATATTTGTGCCTGAAGAGGGCCATTCCCTCCTCGACGGAAGAGCAACTACAGACCTGAAGATTTTCTTCTGGACACCTCACACCATTATAGACGGGTCTACTAGCTGAAGTGACGTGGACGTGTCAATTGTTCTTTAACTAGACCACCACCTACAAAACAGCTAAACTGTTTAACAATTGTTTAACATTAATAATTGTAGACAAACCATTAGCAATGAATGTGAGTCAATCGATTAATTTCGATTTGGCTATATTATTAAAGCATCAACTTGTGTAGAAAGCTACTTGTGGGAAAATTAGAATCATACAATTCACTTTAGAACCATACAGTCCACTTTAGAATCATACAGTCCGCTATTGAAATAAATTAATAAATAAATTAATAAATTAATAATTAAATAATAAATATTTAAATGAACTAATAATTGTAATTAAAATAAATAAATCCCTAAAGTTAGATTTCCCCACAACAAGAACAAGGACCTTCACATTCCTGTCCTGGAATGTGCGCAAGAGACTTGCTGATATTCTTATGTCTGAAGGTAATAATAATGTCGATGTAGTCTGCTTGCAAGAACCATATACATCTAACACCTTACACAAGACACCACCTGGACTCCCAAAGTATGCGTCTTTCTCGAACGTAGGACCTCATGATGTAGGCATACTGTCATATGTTAAAAGTGGTCTAGTTTGTAAACATGTCAAAAATAATGAGAGTGAAGACACCCATTATCAAAAGTTTCAGATATCCACAGAGACTGGCTCCTTCTACCTCTTCAACATCTATGAGAGTTATGACGGAAGGATTGAGACATCTCTTCCTTCAATGAATAGCAACTCTGGAACCATCATAATGGGTGACTTAACGCAAGACAACACGTTAGGGGATGATATAACAAACATAAATGGCTCGGTGTTTGTAAAATACCTCAGGAAAAACAATATTACTCTTATCTAAACCCATCTAATGTCACTCATCTCTCAGGTGGAAGGCTTGATTATGTCTTTCACCTGAAATGGATTAAGGGGTTATTTAAGTAACAGAACTGCCGTAGTCATCAATAAGGGGTTAAGAATAGCTATAATGCCTCCTTTGAATTTGGCACACCTTAGGAAGGAGTCCTCAATCCTACGCTTTTCAATGTGCTGATGCAAAGACTAATAATAGTTGACATACCTACTCAATTAAAGGAGGCTGTCATCTGCTATTCAGATGACATTTGCGTCATTGCAAAAAGTGGCAACCGGTTGCAGACTCTCCTTGATTCACTTGGCCCCCCCAAAAAATAAATAAATAAATAAATAATCCTACTGTTTTTAAAGTCAATGATCAGCGCATTGAAAACTGCAGGCAATACAAATAGAGTACCTCGGTGTGAATTAATTGTGATATTGTATGTGAACTAAAGTTTAAGTTTAAAGTCTTCTTAAAACGCTTGCTGGAAAAAACATTGGTATTAATGTCAAATATGCTAGAATGTTCTACATGATGTTCATCAGGTCACTAGTCGACTACCTTGCACTGCACCTTATTAGTCACTCTAGAAATAGGCTGAAAGCTTTAGAGAAAATTCAAAAGTAAGCCACGAGGATAATCCGTGGAGCCCACAGATGCACAAGAATAATCAACATGAGGGAGGAGCTGAAACTCCCAACCATATGTTAAAGAATTGTGCAGCTCAGTACTACCTTCTGTGTAAGGGTGATGAGAGACCAACATCACCCTTACTACTTAGAGAAAAACTGACAAGTGCTGTTTGTAGACTGGAGAGTGTGTTGCCAACGCACCAACGGACAATCTATATGCGAGCTGGTTGAGTAGAAGTGTTGCCAATCTCATTAAACTAAATATTTCTATTGTATGCAACGTACTAGCCAATGATAGTCCATTATATCTGTACCATGAAATACTAGTGTCTTACATGCCCATCAGCAAAACGAGCAAGGAAAACCCAGCACTCATGAAAACAGCACCACTCGAAACCATTGATTTCTTTATATATAACTTACAGCCTCACGAGCACTATGCGTACGCTGATGGGTCTTTTCAAATGTCAACAGGTCGCACTGCAGCAGCATAATATACAAAGATAACATATGCATACAGACCACAAGTGAGACTGAATAACTGGCTTAGCTCCACACATGCAGATTTAGCTGTACTGTAACTTGCCATTAACGTACTGAAGAACAGAGGACGAGTAGTTTTCTGTAATTCAGTCATCTCATCAGGCCCTTAAAAACCCAACTTGCAAAATAAATACTAGGAATGTTGTAACATCCATTATAAACAACATTATTAATGCAAAGAGCAAGAATTTGTCTCATTTGTATGGGATACCATCTCACATAGATGTTGTCCAGCATGACGACACATTCAAGGCAGCTAAAATTGCATGTGATAAGCCTGAGATTAAGTTGGATATGGGCATTCCAACCTACTGTTAAAGCCGTAATATTTCAGGAAATTAGGGAAGATAGAAGAGCAGTTACTGACACACAAAGGCCAGAAAGCACGAGTATAAAGAGCTATGACATGTTTAGAACCGAGACTTATATGTACGGTCAGCATAAAACATCCACTAGACAGTGTGATATTGTAATTGCCAGAATTAGTCTGGAATATTGATATCTATTACAGGTGGCTGCAGGTAATGAATCCCCCGATGATGTACATTCCCATTGTAAACTTTGTGAACAGGAGCAAAGACATACTCTCCAACACTATATCTGTGATTGTCCTGTTATAAGTGACTTTAGATCAAATGGTATGAGGTGCTTTGAGCTCTGTAATTACTTCATTCACTGAGGAATACTGGAAGATATTCTTGGGCTGTACCCAGTTTTTGGTAGTGGAGGCTAATAGATCAGTCTTACATTACATGTTCTCTCTTGATTTTTAGTCAAGAGTTGATTTGTTTTAGTTCTGTGGCTGGTATTTTCTCCCCTGATTCAATGTATGATTAACCATCATGTGAGATGGGAATATTAAATGAACTTATAGCTAGTTTTTGATGTACACTGTGTTATCTTTCATTTAGAATTGGGAAGCCTCGCACTGCTGAGTATGCCTAAGCTTGTTAATGAAAAAAAATATATTGTGGTCTACATCGAACCGGATGAACCAGAATTTCTACGTGGTGCGTTACCAGGATTAGGTTGGGTTACCGTTACCTGAGGCAGGTGGCTATAGGTGACGGGTCTCCCAATCCTGAACTCTCCAGGTGCAAACTCTGTGAGCAGGAACTGCGGCATGATCTCCCACACTACATCACCGAATGCCCAGTTATCAGACCATTCATACCCATTGGCATGGGTCTGAATGGCCTCCATTAGGTTCCTGGAGCTTTGCAATTACTTTATTCACTCTCGTGTTCTTGAGGATATCCTCATAGTGCACCCAAAATTAGCCAGTGCAGGCTACTGAACACATGGCCCTGTATGACTAACCATCCTGCGAGATGGGGACTTTTAGTATCACTACTATCTTATTCACTCTTGTGCTGATGATATCCTCATAATGCACCGAGTCTGCCAGTGCAGACTACTTATCACGTGCCTCTGTATAACCATCCTGTGTCATGGGATTTTAACACCACGTAGCTAGCTTTTTGACACACTGTATTCCCCTTCATATAGTCTAGGGCAGCTGCACAAATGCAGATGTACCTAATGTATTTATAAAAAACAAAGGCGTTTTACGCCAACGAGCCGTACAAAAACAAAGACGTCAACCCTCCCTACAGAACTGGGTCAATCTCCGACGGGCCACGGCAGCAGCCCCCCCCCCCAAATACTGTCAGTAAAGCGAGCATCATGGGCAACATTTTGTGATAGCCTCACACCCACTACGCCACATTCAAAAGTCTGGGCTACATTTAACAGCATTAAAGGTCGACCAACATTCCTTTCGTTTCCCTTGATGATCAACGGCTAGTTCTATCAAACACCTCAGGAGCGTGCAAATGTTCTTGTTGTTCTTTAATTGATCCTTTTAACACCTTTCCTTCATGCCCGCTGCCCATTCTCGGCATCGACAACATGTACACCTTAAGCGAGCTACAATTAGCCTTAACCCGCCTACCTCTTGGCAAGGCACCTGGAAAGGATGGAATTCCATATGAACTTTATCAAATATCTTCCATCGACTGCACATAACACTCGTCTAAACTATTACAAGCTTTGCTGGACTCTCGGAAATATTCCCTCACAATGGTAGACCAGTATTATTCTTCGTTTCCTTTAACCAGGAATAGACCCATCCCAACCTGCGTCATACAGACCTATCTCCTTACTATCATGCTTCAGTAAAGTTATGGAAAGGCTAGTACATACTCGCCTGCAATGATACCTTGATTATAATAATATTTTACTGTCACTCCAAGCTGGATTTCGACCGCAATGCTCCACACGTGATCAAATACTTTGTCTTGAACATGAAATCCGCACCTCTCTTAGAAGCAGTAAATTTGGTATTGTTCTCTACCTACACCTTAAAGGAGCTTTTGATAGCATTTCTCATACTTGCCTCTTGGCAAAGCTTGCACGTTTAGGCGTATAGGGAAGATTACTTCTATGGCTAGAGTATTATCGTACGAATAGGACCTCTATAGTCTATATACAAGGCGAGTTTTCAGATAGCATTCCAATACAAACGGGTGACCCGCAAGGCTTCTAAGGCTCTAAGCCCAACCCTTTTTGCTACATTCTTAGCAGATTTACCTAACATTCATCCTGTTCACCTGTCTGCGTACACCGACGATTTAACATTGTATTATTCAGATAATGATCTACCTAATACAATTCAACAATGCAAACAGCACTTGACCACCTCATTGCTTAGACACAACAATGGGGCCTTCAAGTTAGTACTACCAAAACCTATTATCAGAATTTCACCAAAAAAAGACTTGTTCATCTACTCACCCTCACAATACACAACACTCCCGTCCAACACGTATGATAACATAAATACCTTGGCATGCACTTCGACTCACAAAGTCGTTAACCCACATAACCCCCTCTTCCCCCACCAATCACTCACAACCTTTCCTCACAAGGGCTACAAAATACCTCAATATAGACCTCACTGAGTGGTTGACTACTAGCTGTCGTGGCGAGTGGTCGTGTCCGCTGCTCGCTCCAGCAGTTTTGGTGGTTGTTGCCAGTTTTGGCCGTTTGGGGGCGTGTGTCTCTGCTCGCCTGTGCTGACGTGGACTTCACGATGGGGTCCCCCTCCCACCAATACTGCGGGCTCAGTCTGTGGGCTTGGAATTTTCCAGCAGGGCTGGGTACCCGGAGATCGCGTGGGTTTGTGAGCAGCTGCACATTCCTGTGATGGACATTTACCGCGTCGAGCTGGTGACGGCACGTCGAGTGATAATCAAGTTCACAGCAGAGTTGGGCGGATTTCTCCGTCGTTACGAGGGGCAGACTTTACCTCTGCCGGATGGTGCGGGCACTGTTTCAATCTCTGATCGGAGTGGTGCCCTCACCTACGTCAGCGTGCATGGGGCTCCATTGGAGTTTCCGGAGGGTCTGCTCTGGCGGTACTTCGGCCGGTTTGGCGCCATAATTAGTGTGCGGGTGAACGTGGTATCTTCGAGCCCACTTAAGGGTGTGAGGACGAACATTCGCACCCTGGGCATGAGGCTCCGGGAGGATATTCCGTCCTATGTGCATCTGATGGGGTACACAGTTCGTGTGTTTTACGCCCGCCAGCCTCGGACGTGTTATCGTTGTGGCCTGTTGGGCCATCAGGCTGCTGACTGTTCTGCGCCGGCCGCTGCATCTGTGAACCTCTTCAGTGAGGAGGATTTTCCACCGCTTCCTGTGGAGGAGGTTTCTGTGGCTATGGACGACTCTCCGGCCGCGGATATGCCCCCCTGTGTCGCCTGATGCGCCCCCTGTGGTGGTGGCTTCTCCTCCGGAGGTTGTGTCATTGCCTGGTGTTCATCCTGCTCCGCCTAGTGTCTCTGGGATTCTTCGGCCTACATTCTGCTCGACTCCCCCATCTTCCTCCGCTGCATCTGACCCTGTCCCTGTCCCTGCACCCTCGACGTCTGTTCCGGCTGTGCTGGGTGGTGGGGTGGATCCGGCGCTTCCCCATGTGTCTGGCCTGGTGCCCCATGTGGTTGAGGATGCTGCAGTACTGCGGCGTGCGTCGGTTCGCCCTGCTTGTATTGAGCGTGTGTCTGAGTCGGCCTCCGGGTCTGATGATGTGCGGCCCGTGCCTAAGCGTTCCCGGCGTTCGTCGTCTGCATGGGCGGACGTTAGCGAATTCGACGCTTGTGAGTCTGCAGGCGACAGCGAGGTGGCTACGGCTGCTTTGCGTACTACGGTGGCGGTGGAGGTGCATTTGCCCGAAGATGCCTGTGACGGTCCTTCGGCCTCCACTTCCGATCTAGTGTCTGCGGTTCCTGCTTCGGGTGCATCGCCTGCCTCGGATGGCTCCGGTTCTTCGTGGGGGGTGGTGCCCTCTGCTGAGGTCCGTGGTGAGCGGGGTGGCCTAGTGCTGCTGTTGAAAAAGACTGCTCGCTCTGGAGATTCTGTGACTCCTGCCTCGGTCCCCGGTTCCTCGACTACGGGTTCGCCGCCTCTTCCTTCTGCGGCCCTCTCTTCAGTGTCTCCTGCGGTCTCGGTGGAGGCATTGCCTTCTCGTCGCTTGTCCCCTGCTCCTGTGCGTCCGGCGACGCGGCCGTCTCGGCAGCCCTCGTACGCTTCATCGGTGTTGTCTGCTACGTCGGAGGGCGTGGCTTGTGATCCCCAGCCTCGTTCTGCGACTTGCGCCTTTGGACCTCGGAAGTACCCGTATCCGCCTGATCTGGAGATTCCAGAGTTTATGCCAGGTCTGCGGTGGCTGGGGGGTCGTCGCCCCACCGAAAAGGAATAACTGATTTGGGGGGGCTATGAAGGGAAGTTTCCTTGGGAGTTGTTCCCTGATAAGTAACTTTCTCCCGAGGAGTTGGTTGCTTGACCCAGGATTCCTTTATGTATTGTGGGTTGTGGGTTATTGCCATTAGTGTGCATGGTTGTGTGGTGTGGGTCGGGTGTATGAGTGGGTGGGGAGGGTTTTGTTTACCGGTCCCTGCGTGCTCCGGTTTGTGGTTGTGGGTTTATTTGTGTGCGGTGTGTGCAGTGTGCGTATGTGTCCGGTTCCTGTGTGTGTGCGTCTGGTTGTGGATGGTATGTTCCTTTCTTATGTTTTGTGGTTTCTTTGGTTTCATGATGTTGTTTGTGTGCTTGCTTGTGTCGTGCTGAGTGCCCTTCAGGCTTTTGGCGTGTATGTTTTGTTGTAATTTTATATTCCTGTCTTATTATTATTGTTGTAATTTTATATTCCTGTCTAATTATTATTGTTATTATTCTTATTATTGTTTTTTGTTCATGTTGGTGCCTCTCTGTGTGTTTTTACGGTGCTGGTAGCCTTGTTCTGTTTTTTACTGTTTTAGTGTCACTTCTGTGTTGTATTCAGCTGTGTTTGTCTTCATTGTTGAAATTTGTTTTGTACTTATTGTTGACATTGTTTTTGTACATTTTGTTGTTTTGTGGTCGGCCCTTCCGGACGGCGTTTTTTTTTTCTTGTGTTTATGTACATATGTCCTTTATGTTTTTTGCACGTGTATGCTTTCTTTGATCTGTCTGTGGTTTTTGTTTTGTTTTATTGTATTTATAAGCATGCTTGCATGTAAACATCAAAATAAAAAAAATATAGACCTCACTTTACTCCAAAACTCTGAAACCCAACTTACTGTCTCCCCCCTATTATACCTTGGCTTTATACAACTCCTAATTCATCAATACAACTCGATGACAATATTCCAAAGTCTGCACCAAACTCAGCCATAGCCTCAGTCTTCGTGTCAACAATGAAAAATTGCTACCCAAATACCACCCTCGGTCACTAGCGCTGTATGGATACCGGAATACCATCTCAAGCAGGGATGGCGGTCTCCAAACCAACTATCTATTTTCACAGCTGAATTATATGCCTTATAACAAACTCTCCAAATAATCACATCATTACCAGTTGGGATATATACAGTTTGTGGTGACTCCAAGAGTGCGATTCAAGCAATTACGTACTCTTGAACAACGTGCAGGGGGTTTACTCATGCTTTCAGCTTCTTCATGAACATCGATTGAACGGTTATGACACCACTATGCAATGGGTCCAAGCGCATTGTGGTATACTCCATTATGATTTTTATTTTTTTATTTTTTTTATTTTTACATGCGTATAAGTTACAATAAAAGCCTAAACAAATATAACATAGAACACAAGCACAAAGCACACATATGTACATGGACAAAGGAACAAATCAAGAGAAGACCAGCCGGAAGGGCTGACCACAAAACACACAAAAGCGCATACACAAAACACAACAAAAAGATAAACACAGCGTAGTTTATCATAAGCATAGGGGAAACACCAAAACAAAACACACACATAACAAGCCTACCAACACCTCAAACACAGATGTAGAGGCACCAACACAAAACGATAAACATACAATAATAAAGATAAAAACAAGAAAAGAAACAGATCTCCCATAACAAACTGGAGGCAAAACATAACAAAGAGCATAAACCTTGGCTGGAACACGCCAACAGCCTGAAGGGCACGCAATATGACATAAACAAGCGCACACAACAACCACAACCGGACACACAAATGCACAGGAACCGCACACCCACAAACAGGCCATACAAAGAAACTCACAACACAAACCGGAGCACACAGGAACCGGGAAGCATAACCCACCCCACCCACACACACACACACACACCCTACCCGCACCCCACAGCCACGCACACAAAAGGATACACAAAATACAAAGAAATCATATGCGAGGAACACAGTCCTCAAGAGGCATGAGCGTACTTTTCAGGGAAAAAATCGTAAGGATACTTCTTCTTATAAGCCTCCCAAATCAAATCCTCAAGGTCGGAAGGGTTACGGATCCCCTGCGTCCGAGGGGGTATCATAAACTCTGGAACATCCAGATCAGGCGGCAACGGCCAACGCTTAAGGTCACTGACGCAAGTCGCATAACGAGGCCGGGGAGCGCCAACCATGCCATGCGAGGAAGCAGACGACACCGAAGATGCGGACGAGGGTTACCGAGACTGCTTGGCCGTCGTACGCACAGGAGCAGGGGACGGTTGACCAGATGGTAGCACCTCCACTGAGACTGCAGGAGACACGGAAGAGACGTCCAGAGACGGAAGAGGCGGCAAGACCACTGCCGAGGAAACGGGGAACGAGGAAGGGGTCACAGAACCCTCAGAGCGAGCATCTTTTCTCAACACCACCACCAGGCCACCCCGCTCATCACGAACCTCAGTAGGGGAACCACCCCCCACGAAGAACCGGAGCCATCCGACGCAGTCAACGCACCTGAAGCAGGATCTGCGGACACTATACCAGAAGTGGAGGCCGAAACACTGGCACCGGCATCCTCGGGCAAGTGCACCTCTGCCACCACCGTAGTATGCACCACAACCGTAGCCCCCTCCCCCCGCCACCACCGGAAGATCCACAATCGTCGAATTCGCCTACGTCAGCCCAAGCAGAAGAAGAACGCCGGGAACGCTTAGGCTCTGGCCGCACATCATCAGAACCGGAGGCTGACCCAGAGCCATGCGCAACACAAACCGGGCAAACCGATGCACGTCGTAGAACGGCAGCATCCTCAACCACATGGGGCACCAGGTCAGGCACAGGAGGAAGCGCCGGATCCACCCCAGCACCCAGCACAGCCGGAACAGATGGTGAGGATGCAGGGACAGGGTCAGGCGCACCAGAGGACGAACTGGAAGATGGGGGATTCGAGTAGAAGGCAGTCGGCAGAACCCCAGGGACACCAGCCGGAGCAGGACGATCACCAGGCGATGACACAACGGCCATAGGAGAGGCGACAAGAACAGGGGGCGCATCAGGCGGTGCAACAGTCGACACAAGGGGCACATCCGCGGCTGAAGAAACGTCCACATCCACCGAAGCCTCCTCCACAGGAAGCGGCGGAAAATCCTCCTCACTGAAGAGGTTCACGAGCGCAACGGCAGGCGCAGAACAGTCAGCAGCCTGATGGCCCAATAGGCCACAACGATAACACATCCGAGGCTGTCGGGCGTAAAGCACCCGAACGTTGTAACCCATAAGGCGCACAGAGGACGGAATATCTGCCCGGAGCCTCATGCCCAGGGTGCGAATGTTAGTCCTCACACCCTTGAGTGGTGGTGGTGGACTGGAAGACACCACATTCACCCGTACACTAACCACTGCGCCAAACTGGCCGAAGTACCGCCGTAGCAGACCCTCCGGAAACTCCAAGGGAGCCCCATGCACACTTACGTAAGTGAGGGCACCACTCCAATCAGAGAGGGTCACAGTGCCCGCACCATCCGGCAGGGGTAAGGTCCGCCCCTCGTATCGACGGAGAAAGTCTCGATACGCTAACTCCTCCGTGAACTTCACTATTGCTCGACGTGCCGTTACCAACTCGACCCCATAAATGGCTATCACAGGGACAGAAAGCAAGTCACACGCCAGCACAATCTCCGGGTAACCAGCCTTCACAGAGAATTCGAGGCCCACAGATTGAGCCCGGACGACAGGGGGAAGAGGGACCCCCATCGTGAACTCCACGTCAGCACAGGCGGGCAGAGACACCCGCCCCCAACCGGCCAGACTGGCAAACAATCACCAACTGCCGGAGCGCCGAGGCAACACGTCTGCACCCTACCAGAGCTAGCAGGGCTCTCCCCCATAATGAACTTGTAGATCAACTGGCCAAAGCAATGCAAAATACGCCTCACATTACCCGTCATCCAATTCCTCATGTTGCACGTAAAGGTTCCTTCAAAGATACCATCACCTAGGATTTTGTAATGAAATGAAAAACGTCATGCTCACCTTTGTATTATGCGTCCATTAAAAATGAATGGGAAACTTGGAAACATGTCATATATTAAAGCAGAGAAATTGATGTAACGATGACCAAATTAAGGTTGCGACACACCAAATTGGTAGCATCGAGTGGTGGTTCATTGTTTGGAGGTGTGGTGCGGCCGCTGGCCGGGGCCCCGGCAGGTGGTCATGGCGGCGGCTGGAGGTGGCCGTGTTCGCCGTGTTGGCACTATCCAGCTTGACTTTTCTGCCCCTGTTGACTGGCCCCTTGTGGAGATTGCCATTCTGGACGTACTGGGTTTGGATAACCCCGATCTCCTCGGCTTGGAGAAACTTTTGCATACCCGTGTGGCGTTGACGTTCACCACGTCACTTATCTACCAGCAGTCTGTGCGCCGCTGGGATGTACAGTCGAATGTTATTCCCGATTCAGCTGTGACCGTGGAGGTCTAGGATAAATGGGGGTCCTTGACTTTTGTGAGCATCCACAGTGTACTGTAAACTTCCCTGAGACGGAGCTGTGTGCTGTGTTTGCTAAATTTGGTGTGGTGTCGGGCATTGATTCAATCTTCTACATGATGGACGGCTGCAGGTGCTCCGTATGGGTGCGTGTACGTTGCGCATGAGGCTCACTGGGACTATTCCCTCCGGGTGGCGGTGTGTGGGTTCTACATGCGGGTATTCTACCAGGCCCAGACTCGCTCCTGCTTCAGGTGCAGTGAGGAGGGTCACTTCGCTGCTGTTTGCCGTGCTCCTCGAACGGAGGACACATCAGTGTTCCGTGAGGAGGATTTTCCGCGCATGCCGGGGAGTGGGCCGTCCCCGGATGGTCAGAGCTCTGTGGATGTGTCTGGTGGAGTATCTTCACCTGTCGTGCCTGCATCTTCGTCTGCTTGTCTTGTCTACTTTGCCAGTTGGCCCTTCGGGCCTGGAGGTTCCTGATGCCTGTACTCAGCTGATGGCAGTTACTGAGGTGCATCGAGATCAGCGTGAGTCTGTGGCAGTGGTCGGTGTTGGTGTGGAGATGGGGTGTGACCTTTGTGCTGGGGACGGTGTACTTCCTTGGGCTGGGGGTAGTGTGGGCCCTGTGACTCCGGACTGTGCGCCTGTCGGTGTTCCTGAGGCTGGTGCGGTGGTGCGCCCGTCTGCCGTTGCTGGTGATGTACCTCCCGTGGAATTGTTGAGTTGTTCTACCCCTCGCCGAAAGCGCGCTCTGAAGGATCGGTCGCGCAGCAGTGGCCCCCCTGGGAAGAGGATCGAGGCTTCGTGTGGTGTAGGTTTGGCGGGCGTTCCTCCTCTTCCGTCGGTCGAGGGGTCTGTTGGTGTGGGAGGTGGTGCTGCCGACGTGGGTTCCGGGAGGCGGGGCCGATGGGGCGGAGTGATAACGGCGTCAGAGGCTCGGTGCGATTTGTTGCATGGTGTTGGCCCCTTGAAGCTTCAGAGTGTCCTCGTCCGCCCGTCAATGTGAGGTCGTCATCTGTTGTGCAGCGAGTGGTTGTGCCTGGTTGTTGCAGGTGCGGCTCCCGTGGAGGGTGCCGGTGTTCCCTCCGGGGGTCGCTTCGGATTTGGCGTGTCCTGAGGTTCTTCCGATGGCGCCCTCTGTTGTATGTACGTATTAAACATCCGGGCGTTGAATGATCTTGCGGTCCAGTTGAGCCTGTGGATGTTTGCCGGTGCAGCGTGTGGATGTAGTGTGTGTGGTGTGGGTGTGTGTGGGTGTGTTTTCGTTCCTGGCTCCTGGTGGGCTTCTGCTTGGTTCTGGGTGTGTTTTGGAGTGGTATGCCTTGCTCGTGCCCTGTGTGTTGGGGTGGCGGGCATGTTGGTGTGTGGGTTGTGTTGTTGTTCCCTATATGTGTGCGCTTCATTATTTCGTTCTGTGCATATTTTATTCCTTGTACTTTTATGCTATTTATATTATGTGTGTATTGCTCCTTTGTATATGGCATCTGCCTTTGTGTACTGTTGTGCTCCTCTGTGTGGGGGTTTGGGGATCCTGGGATATTATTATGTTAACACCCTTTTGTGTTATGAAGGTGGTTGTCTATATGTTCCTATTTGTTGTTTTACTTATGCCTTTATTATTTTATATTTGTTTGTTTTCTGTGCCATGGTTATGTCATGTGCTCTTTGTAGTTTTGTGCTGCTTGCATTTTATCCTCATTCCTGTGCCTCCTTGTACTTACATTAGTATGTACATGGTTTTTTTAGTATTGTTTCAGATATTGAACGTTTCTTGTATCATTATGTTGTTCTTTCTTGTTGCCTGTTTTGTACTTTGGTTTTTTATATCAATAAAAAAAATTGGCACCACACAGCTCTAAGTACAGAACAGACATTAACGATTCTGCATCCCACTCTCAGATGCCTGAGACAGTCGAAACACTATCTCCTTCACTGTTTCTAACATCATAGGCCCAGAGTAAATTTAAAACAAGTATTTATCGCACTAAAATACCCTTTAATATCGAGCATATATTAGGAGGGGTGATCACTCGTTACAGGAAAATTATCAGGCAAAGCACTGGCTAAATATCTCCAGTCGACCAACAAATTATGCACATTTGACCTGTGCCACATATACTTCACAACGCTGCCAACAGCCAAACGCAGAAACAACTGCCTGGCGTCAGCACCAAGGATCAGCTGACGCCATAAACAAAACAGCCCGCCCTACGGTGCATCAAGTCTCCCTCTTTTAGTATCCACAGTGAGATTCTGTCAGGTCCAACAGCCTTTATAACACATTTTTTCTTTATTATTTATAAAACAAATACATGATAAGGAAAGTAATTCAACATTAGGCACCGAAGCACCAAAAGAAAAACGTACACCAGCACACACCATCCAACAAACATAACACCAATTGACACGCAAGCAAACACCGAACAAGTACAATACAAACGTCACACAAAAAAACTGAACATCTATGAAACACAATTAAAAACACAGTGGACAATTTTCATAGCGCAAAGCGTAAATGAGAACCCATGAAACAAGCAAAATTCATTAGAAAACACAATAAGAAATGCAAAACCCAGACGGGGCACGCCAAGTTACATACATTAAAAACCACACAATGGCGCAAAATAAAATTCAGAAGCAAAGGTACAAAAAATAATAAAAATTTTCAATACACACACACAACTCACGGAAAGACCCGGCACACACAGTACAGAAACACGCGATCTTCGACTGGAACACACAGGAACCAGGAAACAACGGCAACCACAAACACAGAACACAGGTAAAAATATCGGAACAAGCAGGACCCGGCAAAAAAGAAAAAAAACCACACACACACCAGAAGTACATGCAACACACACACACACACACACACAGAACATCATTAGAAACACAACACAGAAGATAACAGTCTAACATAAACGAAAACATAGTATGATCAAAAACACAAAAACAATTTACACAAAGGCCTAAACTATGCAAACAAAAACAACTACATAGCATACAATACAATAAGCTATAAACGTTCTGGGAGCATATAATGCAAGCACAAAACTACGCAATTTATCGGGAAACTCCTCTTCGGAAACCCCAAGCAGTATGCCTCCCAAACGAGCTTGACACAGACACGGTCTACCAGGCCGCACAAGGCTGAGGCATCAGCTCTGGCACCCCATAACAAACACTTCACCCTCGGTACCAAATAGTATTGGGGCACCACGGCGCCAGATACACCCGGCTATCCACATAAGTTCCAAAGCCTGCGACGCATCGAGTGGGATCCCAGAGACCGGTACCCACAGGGAGGGGCGCAGCATGAGGGGTTCGAGCACCAGGGGATGGACAAGGGTAGCCACAGAGGTCCGTACTGATAGTCACACGGTTCTTCACTCCAGGGGGAACCACAGGGAACGCACACTTGCAGGGCCCTACAACCAGGCACAGGATCAGAGGCCTCCCGGCGCACGTTTTTGTGAGGACCACCACGAGGTCATGATCACCAGGGGAACCTCCCAAGGAGGGGACGCACCAGCAGCAGGCGCCACAGGAGGCGCATAGGCCCCTCCATCACATCATCATCCCAACATCACCCTCTGCAGCCCACCCACGAAGGGACGAACACTCCTAGCCCTCCGGGAACGCTTGGACAGAGGCCTCTGATCATCCGAACTGTCGCCCCCAGCAGGAGGCATCTCAGTAGAGCCACGGCCGGCTGCAGCAAATCACCGGGCAACACACGATCTGGAAAAAACATCGGCCTCACCCACAGGGGGAAACAGGCTCACACCCTTCAGGCGACACAGAAGCTGGAGACGGGGCCGGAGGAGAGGCTGAGGCGAAGGAGCCGCCAGAGCCGGCGGAGGTGAGGAAGCCGACGGCAGGGGCGGGTCCGCACCCCTCACCACCCCCGACACCCACATTTACTAGAGCGGCACCCATCACCGCGGCCGTCCTCTTACATGGGGTACAATCACAACCGAGACATCCTCACGCTGGCAAGGGAGGAAAATCCGCTCATGAAACACATGAAACCGATACTACAACCGAGTGTCGCAGGCAGCAGCCAAATATCCAACGTGGCCACATTTAAAACACGTCCGAGTCTGCTCACGGTAGGAGAGGCAGACCGTAAAGCAGCAAGTGTGAGAGAAGATGGCAAATTCCCATGAACAGAACCATCTTAGGCCGTCTGTAACATTACCGAGTCTCTTGATGTACACGGTTGTGTTATATATATTGTCGGGGTTTCACGGTGTTCTCGTTAGAGAAGGGTTAAAGCAACAGTAGACTGGATCTCCTTTCCAGGTGGTTGCTCCAACAATAACCCTTACTCACCGTCGTTCGGCGGGTCTTCCCTCAATCCTCTAGGCTCCACTGCTGGCCTCGGAGAGTATCCCAGTCGATCTCACAACCGGCCTTAGATTGTAAGATGAGTGGGAGCACAGATCGTTCCCTCAATCTGTGGCCCTCCCGACACCGAACTCTTACACAGCCTTCAAGGTCGCCAACTGGTTTTTTAGATGTCCAGTAACACTGCAGTGGTCAGGTGTAATTGTGGCAAGAGCAAATTCCAGTAATATAGTATCAGGCAGGTCACTCTACTTTATATCATTACACGGTCACAAGATAAATGGAGGGGATGATATCAAACACCAAAGAGTTTTGGTATTTTACTTAAAAGACAACGAGAAATATATATGCATCAATGTATCAGAATTAATATATGACAATCGCTCCATTCATAGCATAATATTCTAGAGCGCACCATATGGCAACATCGGCACGTGTCACCTGTCAGAATGCCAGCTGACCGGGCCCTCGCGATCGTGGGAACAGACTAGTACTTGTTTTCTAATTGTCACGATCCCCGTTTATTTAACTTTTTCCAAAACACTATTCAACGTTCACATGGCTTACTTATGATTTCACTGGCCTCACGATCAACATCTATATTCACAATACTCTCACAGTGACTTTTCACTGTACCAAAAGATTACTCTATTCTTAATAATATTTACTGTGAATGCACTCACTTGATCACTGAACTTTTCTTTATATTTATACTTCCTCTTAAGAGATATCACTGGCAATCACTTCACGTATATGATATTATTCAGCACACAATCATGTCATATATAAATCAGTAATCAAACTTCAGGCATATATATATCAATAGATCATAGAGATCAACACACAGGCATTTATATCGATAGATTATGGAGATCAACACACGGGCATTTATATTGATAGATTATAGAGATCAACACACGGCATTTATATCAATAGATTATAGAGATCAATCAACAGGCATTTATATCAATAGATTATAGAGATCAATCCACAGGCATTTATATCAATAGATTATAGAGATCAATACACCAATATCTGGTTCACTACCAATATATATAATAATAATAATCACAGATCAATAATAATAGTCACAGTAAATTCTCTGATGAATCTTGGTGCTTGCACACACCCACACATAGATATATATGTAAACTGATACTGTGAGCGCTCTGGGTAGCCTCACCACATACTGTGCTCTCTGTGACTTAAACTCAAGTGAGACTTGCTCACGACATATAAAATATCCTGACAAGAATATATATATAGCTAACTAAAGGGGAAATGGGAGGGAACTGTAAACACCTACTTCACCTATCCTAGGATGACAGTTGGGTTGTAGCTCCTGGTCCAGGCTCTCGCCTCGTTCATCCAGAAACACAAGCCCACGCCTTAGGATGTCGCGTCTCGCCGCTTCTGTACACAGCAGGTCCGTGCTTCTTTCCTACAGTACGTCGCAGGGTTGAAGTCGGTCTCCTGGCCGTCAACTTTCCTCCCAACTACGGCAGCCAGCCTACGTCTCGGCGGTCGTCGTACGTTTCCCAATTAGTCCTTGTCACTGTACTCCCAGAGTAACTGCCTCTCACCACTACGAAGTCACTGAAGTTATCAGCCGTCCCGGACGACACACGCACAGCACCCGACTTCAGAGCACTTGAAGCTCACAACACTGTCAATTCCCTCGTCGTCTAGATATATCGCTAGGTATTTGGGAAGACTTCTCGACGTGCTTGCATCCAACTGTTGACTCGTAGGGTTCCACGAAGGTGGGGTTACTGTCAAACTTGACAGGATCGTCGATCACACGTTCAACCTGGTTGACAAGGCTGTCAACCTGGTTCACTCACGGTGGGTGGCCCGGCCACTAAGCTGCCTCTTATACTGGTGAACTGCCAACGACGACACACGTCGATGCCCGGCCCACTTCTTGCAACGCACCTGTCCCTGAGCACTTGTTGCTCAATATTCTGTCAATTCCTTATCTGAGCCACTTCTGGGTTGCAGGAAGACCTCACAGAGTGCGTGCCAACAACTGGAGACGCTTAAATCCACCGGAGTTCGGTAAATCCGTCACTCTGACAGGATGACCGATCGCGCGTCCTACCTCTCGGACGTGTCGTGAAAGACTGATATCGCCTGGCGCCAACACGGCGGACCCCCATGCCTATGTGACGTCACTTTTCCCAAAGTTGGTTTTCATTGGCTCCCAGTGCCATGTCGCTGACGGTGACCAATCTGGCGCCACTGACGTCACACAGTTTTGGCGGGAGAACAGACTTGCCAGCGCCATATTGGCTCCCTAAAGGGCCTATCCCACAGGCCAAAATACTACATTTTCGCAAATTTCTCGGCTCTTCGAGAATACTGTTCTCTCCCACATATGTTCAATTGTTGCCTGCAATGTAGAGAACGCTCGGGAATAGTGGACATGACTCTTACAGCAGGCGTGGGAGAATTAGAAGGGGGGGAACACCGTCACATACCCCTCCCCTTAAAATAAGAGTCATGTCTGGTTAGTGCATGCGGGACAACGCATCTGCGACTACGCTGTCCTTTCCACTAAAAATCTTGGCTTCCAGCCAGTATTGCAGCCGCCAATGTGTGACACTCCTCATGTGTCTGCAGACCGTCTTCAAGGTCATCCTGGGCGTCCACTGCTTACCTATTACGGACCGAGGGCTCCACACCTCACGTCCGTTCACCAGCTGGAACTGTGAGAAGTTTAACGGTTCTGCCACTGCTTTGCAAATGGCCAACAAAACAGGGCCCGCTGTCTCTTCCCACTCGTCTTCCTGCTCTACGCAGAACATTCTCAGAGCTGTCTCTGAGGTGGAGTGGAATCTTCCGACCGCCCCCTTCGACTGCGATCGGTAGGGCGACGACCGAATCTGCATCACTCCCCAATTTATCATTGTTCGTCTGACACACTCAGACCGGAACATATTTCCACTGTCAGCCTGATTTTCCCTGGGCCTCCTCACCCAAGAGAAAAGATGTTGTAGTTGCCCAGCCACTTCTCTCGACGTTGGACGTCGCATCGTGGTCATCCCTAGGTGACCCGCAGAGTCAACAGCGTGCAACGGACTCAACACTGCCGCTCTGCACTTGGCTGGCAACGCTACTTGATCTCTCGTACCTGGAGAGGCTTTTCCGACCTCCATCCTTACAGGTTTACACTGTCTTATTAATATGCCTTCTTGCCTGTTAAAGTGAGTAGCTTTCTCGGGACCAATACGTCCTCTTTGGCCTTACAAATCAACTTGGGGAATTCTGCCTGCTGCATCTCCTCGAGACGAGTGCGGTCCACCCGAGAGAACCGGTGAGGGTCACCTGTACCTCACCTTCTGGGCTGCCTTCGCCCTCCACTCGCTCTCCGGGTTCCATGACGAGGTGATCAATTCCCAGGCCGGCGGACGTCTCCTCGTCGGCCTTATCAGATCCACGTCCTCCTCGTCCGTCGCACTGCCTCGGAATCTAGCACAGACAGGGAACGCCTCCATGGCGATTCCTTTCTCGTCCCCACAGGCGTCGAACACTTCGCCTTTCTTCTCTAAGTGCTCCAAGCACTCCTCGTCCTTCACGAGGTTCGGTAGGACACGTCCTCCACATGCGTCATTTCCCAAAATGACCTGTGCCTCCCTCGTGGGCATCGTCGCACAGACCCCCACTACTAGGGTTTGGCATCCATAAACCGAACTCAGGGTTACCTGGTGTAGGGGCATCTGCACTGGGCCTCCCACAGTGGTCACACTTGCCTCACCTACACAGGTATTCTCGTGACACTCAGGGAAAAGGGTTCTGCTCACCAGGGTAAATTCCGCCCCAGTATCTCTCAGCATCATTACCGGGATGGGGTCTGCGTCCCCCACCCTTACAGTTCCCTCACGCACGAATGGGTTAGCCTCCTTCTTACGTACGGGTCCATCCCGCACTCCTTCGGCTAACTGGTCCTCTACCCGCACAAAAGCAACGTAACCCCGCTGCTTAGGACGTCTACATTCGCGCGCCATGTGTCCTATTAACCCGCAGTTGAAACAACGGATCCTTCTTCTTCCGCGGACTCCTCTTGCGCCTTCCAAAGACTCGTGCTCAGCATCTCCGGCCGTGACGATAACAAGATCTCTTGAGCTCTCCCTCGGTGACTTCTTCGGCGGTTCCACAGCACTCTTCTGTCCTCTGCTGTCTCCATTCGAGGGGTAGGACTTGGGAGAACTCGGTCCTGTCCTCCATCCGTCCGACCTTCTATTATTCCTCCCATAACTGGAGAATGCGGGCGGTCGGTGCTGTCCCTCTCGACATGGACGTAAAGCTTCTTCTAGCATGTCTGCTCGATCGGCTGCGGCTCTCGGGTCCTTGATGTCCGCTTCCTTTACTCTCACCCTAATCTCGGGAGAGAGCACGGACATGAATTTTCCATGACCATTAGCCTCTTGATCTGTTCAGCCGATCTTGCTCCTTCTGACTCCAGCCATTTCACGAATTTCCTTTCCATGTCCCTCGCCGTCTCCGCATACGATTTTCCTGGCGATCGGGTACATTCTCTAACCTTTTCCTATAGCACTCCGGCGTCAGCTTGAACGAATGGAGCACGGCCCGTTTTACTGCATCATAGTTGGTACACTCCTGGAGGTCGAGCATGTTGTAAGCTTCACGAGCTTCACCAGTGAGCCTTCCTTGAACTAGCTCCGCCCACTCTGCCCTCGGCCACTTCTTCAACGTAGCGACCCTTTCGAAATGCTCGAAGAAGCCCTCAGCCTCATTAGGCACGAAGACGGGCAAATCCCTCTCTCTCACTCGGCGGTCTTCCTGCTGTTGTGGTGGGGCAGTTGGAACTAGTCCCAGCTCAGCTCGTTCAGCTCAATCTCCTTGTTCGCTTCAACCTCCTGCAGCTTCGTCCTAGCTTCTATTTCGCGCTCCTTCAGCTGTGCCTCTCGTTCTTCTCGTTGCTGCTGTGCCTCGTTCTTCTCGTTGCTGCTGTGCTTCTCTTCTTCCTCGCCGCAGCTGTGCTTCTCTTTTTCTCGGCGCAGCTGTGCTTCTCTTTCTTCTCGGCGCAGCTGTGCTCTCTCTCTCTGCTTCCTCGCGCAGCTGTGCTTCTCTTTCTTTCTCTCTCTGCGCAGCTGTGCTTCTCTTTCGCCTCTTGCAGCTGTGCTTCTCTTTCCTTCGGCGCAGCTGTGCTTTCGCTCTCTCTGCGCTGCTGTGCTGTGCTTCTATCTGCAGCTTCATTATTTCCAGCTTGACACTGCGCCTGCTGCCACTGGATCCCGGCTGCTGCCACCGGTACTCAGGTTCTCTCCTCCACTGGCAGGTGTCTGTGGCCGCTCCTCTCCTAAGGCTTCATCACGTGCCTTGAGCTGTGCCATGATCTCAAGTCTTCTCTCTCCCACTTTGGAAGCTCTCAACTTGATCCCAAAGTGGTCGGCGATCGTCTGCAACTGTGCCTTGGTGCACTCCTCCAGTACTTGCTCGTCTCTCGTGTCTATAAACCTGGCTACTTTATCACCCTCCATCTTGTGACAATGAGTGAAAACCTAGGCCTGATATTTAATACCACAATTACACCTTGATCTGCTCTGTATCCTGGCAAGGTCGCCAATGTCGGGGTTCACGGTGTTCTCGTTAGAGAAGGGTTAAAGCAACAGTAGACTGGATCTCCTTTCCAGGTGGTTGCTCCAACAATAAACCTTACTCACCGTCGTTCGGCGGGTCTTCCCCTCAATCCTCTAGGCTCCACTGCTGGCCTCGGAGAGTACCCAGTCGATCTCACAACCGGCCTTAGATTGTAAGATGAGGGGAGCACAGATCGTTCCCTCAATCTGTGGCCCTCCCGACACCGAACTCTTACACAGCCTTCAAGGTCGCCAACTGGTTTTTAGATGTCCAGTAACACTGCAGTGGTCAGGTGTAATTGTGGCAAGAGCCAAATTCCAGTAATATGGTATCAGGCAGGTCACTCTACTTACATTCTCACACTCACAAGATAAATGGAGGGGATGATATCAAACACCAAAGAGTTTTGGTATTTTACTTAAAAGACAACGAGAAATATATATGCATCAATGTATCAGGAATTATATATGACAATGCTCCATTCATAGCATAATATTCTAGAGGCACCATATGGCAACATCGGCACGTGTCACCTGTCAGAATGCCAGCTGACCGGGCCCTCGCGATCGTGGGAACAGACTAGTACTTGTTTTCTAATTGTCAC
>WNGS01163299.1:18252-28992 GCA_020271785.1 Procambarus virginalis | reverse complement strand
TTCGTCTGATGTGGTTCCTGGAACACCATCACCTCCTCTCCCCTTCTCAATTTGGTTTCCGCAAGTGCCGCAGCACGAGCGATGTCCTGGTGAACTTGGAGGTCTATATGCGTACTGCTTTTGCTGCGAAGACCTCCGTTGTTGCCGTCCTTTTTGACCTGGAAAAGGCTTACGATACCACTTGGCGATATCATATTCTATCCCAGCTTCATTTTTTTGGCCTTCGTGGTCATCTCCCTCTCTTTCTCTGCAGGTTCCTCTCTCGTCGTTCCTTTCGGGTGCGGCTTGGTACCGCTCTCTCTGCCTCTTTTCAGCAGTACGAAGGTGTGCCCCAGGGTAGTGTTCTGAGCACTACTCTTTTTCTGGTTGCTCTCAATGGTCTTCTTTCCTCTCTTCCTTCAGGCGTCTTCTCCGCTCTCTATGTCGATGATCTTACCCTTTGCTGTCAGGGTGATGATTCGCCTCTCCTTCAACGCCAGCTTCAACTTGCGATTGATGCCGTGTCGTCTTGGGCCACCGATCATGGCTTCAAGTTCTCTACTACTAAGACTTTTGCCATGACGTTTACTCCTAAACGGGTTGTTCGTCGTCCCTCTTTGTCACTTTATGGTCATCTTCTTGAGTACAAAGATTCCGTGAAGCTTTTGAGGTTATTCCTTGACACTCGCTTGTCTTGGTCTCCCCATATCTTTTACCTCTGTGTTGAGTGCTCTAAGGCCCTTACCCTCCTTCGGGTATTGTCCTATGCTTCTTGGGGAGCGGATAGGCGCACTCTCCTTGCTTTACATTCCTCTCGTCCTGTCTAGCTCGATTATGGTTGCCCTGCTTACTCGTCTGCTTCTCCTTCTGCTCTTCGCCGTCTTGATGCTTTGCACCATACTGTGTTGTGCCTCAGTTCTGGTGCCTTTCGTTCGACTCCCGTCCTTAGTTTGTATGTTGACACTGGCTTCCTGTCTCTCCAGGACCGCCATGATCGCTACTGTCTTCGCTATCTTGTGCGGTCCTTACAACATCTTTCCTCTCGCCTCTGTCGTGCTTTAACTTTTACCCCTCCTGCAGTTCCTGTTCCTCTTCATCACCTCCCTCTTTCTGTCCGGTTATCTCGCTTACAGGATTCTCTTTCCGTTTGTATTTCTAATGTTTCTCCTCATGTTGTTCCTTCTTTGCCCCCGTGGAGAGTACCCCTTCCGCAGTTTTGTACTTCCTTGACCCTCATCACTAAAGCTTTTACCTCTCCTATGGTTCTAAAATGCCTTTTCCTTGAGCACTTTTCTTCTCACTCCCACTCCATTTCTGTTTTCACCGATGGGTCTAAGTCTGCGGACAGTGTTGGCTACTCTGTTTTTTTTCCAGATCGCACTTATATGTGTCGCTTACCTCCGGAGACTAGCATCTTTACAGCGGAGCTTTATGCTATTCTCTATGCTCTTCGTCTCCTGCTTTCTCGTTGTCAGTCTTCCTTTGTAGTTGTTGACTCTCGTAGTGCCCTCATGGCTCTCAGGTTTTTTAATCTGGTTCATCCAGTAGTTGTCGAGATCCAGTATTGGCTGTTTCTTGTTCACAGTAAATTTAAGTCGGTTGAGTTTTGTTGGGTAACCAGCCATATTGGTGTGTCTTTAAATGAGCATGCGGATGCTGCCGCCAAGAAAGCTGTCCGCTCTTGTCCCATCTCTCGTAAAGGTATTCCATATTCCGACTTTTACCCGGTTATCCATTCCTCCATCCTTACCGTTGGCAGGCTTCTTGGTCGTCTGTTACTGGTAACAAACTTCGTACTCTTAAGTGTTGTGTTTCCTCGTGGCCGTCCTCCTACCACCGTAACCGGCGATGGGAAATGGCTCTGGCGAGGTTGCATATTGGCCATACTCGCTTAATCCATGGTCACTTGATGGAGCGCCGCCCTGCTCCTTATTGTCCTAATTGCATTGTCCCTCTTACGGTCGTGCATGTCCTTCTTGAATGTCCTGGCTTCCAGGACGAGCATGTGTCTTGCTTTCCGATCGCCCCTTGCGGTCACCTGTCCCTCAATAGAATTCTTGTTGACTCCAATACTTTTGATATCGTTCGCCTTATGCGTTTTTGTTCTTGTATTGGCATCCTTGGTGATATTTAGCGCCCTCTGATTATTCTGCACATTTGATGGTGCTATATAGCCATCCCGGTTTGGTGCCTTCTTTTGATAATTACTTACTTACTTTAATTTCAGTGGAATAAACTGACTTAACAGAACAGGGAATAATGAATATGAAACGCTATGAATATTAGTAACTTTAGGTATTGTATGTACTAGCTCTATCTTTAAATCCAACATTATGTTTGTAACTCATTTTCTATGTATGTACCTCTACCTGAATAAAAAATCTAAATCTAAATCTAAGAAAAATACTTTCTTGAATTAATTGGTGATTGTTTTCTTATGCAACACATTAAGGACCCAACGCAGGAAAATAATATTTTTGACTTAGTGTTAACTAATAAGAAAACACAAATTCATGACATCTAAATAGGAAGTGAGCTGATTTTCGAAAAGCTGATTTTAATGGCCTAAGAAATTTTTTGGGTGAAATAGATTGAAAAGTCTATTTCACCCAATCGGGGTGGGCTGATCTTGGAGCGAGACATGAACCCAGCGATGGGTGATTTAAAAGGGATTTCGATGTGGATTCAAAATATAACTTATTAAAAAATATTCTAAATAAAGCACAGAACCGAAGTATACCATACAAATTGAATAGGTCGAATAATAATGACCCGAAATGGATAACAATTGATCTCAAAAACCTTATAGGTAGAAAGAGAGCTTGGTACAAACGGATTAAGAATGGGGAAGTCAGTTTAGAACAGGAATTCGATCAACTGGTTAGAAATGGTAAAAAAAGAGATAAAGAGGGCAAAAAGAAACCATGAAGTTTGCATAGAGGGCAAGCAAAGACAAATCCTAAAGTTTTTTCTGTTATATCAAACAAAAATTAGGGAAAGGATAGGTCCATTAAAACTGAGACAGGTCAGATAACTGATAATGACGAAGGGATGAGTAGTATTTTTAATAAATATTTTATCTCTGTATTTACTAAAGAGGAACTTAACTTTATCTCTTTATTTACTAAAGAGGAACTTAACTTTATGCCTTTAGCCGAACAAGTCTTGTGGGTGGGGACGAAGACAGGTTAACTAGTTTAGCAGTTACCAGGGAGGATGATATTTAACAAATAGTGAAACCCAAGCCAAACAAATCCCCAGGGCGGATGAAGTTTTTGCCAGGGTGCTTATAGAATACAGAGAGGAGCTTTGCGAGCCACTGTCAACCATATTTAATAAATCATTAGAGTCTGGCAGAGTGCCAGAGTCGTGGAAGGTTGCTAATGTGGTACCAATTGTCAAGAAAGGAGATATATCACTTGCTTCAAACTATCGGCCAATTAGCTTAGCGTCCATTGTAGGAAAGTCAGTTGAATCGATAATTGCAAATACCATTCATCTTCATCTTGAAAAATATAAATTAATAAATGATTCACAACTTGGTTTTACAAATGGCAGTTCATGTTTAACAAATTTGCTATCATTTAATTCCAGCGTAGTTGAGGCAGTTGATAGGGGTAAGGTTTGTGATGGTGTGTACCTTGACTTTAGCAAAGCTTTTGATACAGTGCCACATGAAAGACTGATTAAAAAGATAGAGGTTCATGGTATTGGGTGCTATGTTAAGTTGGATTAAAGCATGGCTATACCAAAGGAAACAGAGAACTTGCCCGTTGCACACGCATTTCTTTAAAACAAAATCGAAAAAAATCAATTTTTTAACATATTGGGATGAAATTTTTACGAAGCTGGTGCCAAATAACGGAAGATTTGTTTTTCACTATTTTTCACACTTGGAAAAATACTCCTCAGGCACCGGGTCACTTAAGAGACAAATGCCAATATTTAACATTATCATAAGTTATACCGTGATATGGGAGGTCAATATGTAACATTATCATAGGATATATCGTTATACGGGAGGACTATATGTAACATTATCAAAAGCGATATTGTTTACATTGGAGGCCAATTAACTCATAAGCACACATATAGAGGCATCTCCCATGGTCACAAATCTTGATATTTTATTTTTGTTTTTCATTGCGACAGTCTATTTTCCTTTATGTGGCTGAGAGTATTATGTAAGCAGTGAGTGGAGTTTTGACCAATGAGGCTCGTCGTTACAAAGCGCCTATTCATACGTAATCGAACACATTACAACTCCAACAACAATTGCGGTGGTGCCATTTTGCACGTTCCAAAGACCTGAGGGGTAATGGGATATTTTTCCTCGACTGTGACACAGGGTCACGTTCTTGTCCCCTTGTTGTGGAATATATACTTAATGATCAATTAAATCTGATCCATGAGGCTCATACCTTTACTGTTGATGCTCTCTAGCCTATATGTATGCTAGAGTAGAAATATCAGCTGCGAGAAGGGTCATTAATTGACTTTTCAGCAATATCTTCTTGGGGTAAGCGATGGCAAGTTACATTTATGGCCGATAACACAAACAATGAATATAGAAGGGTGAATGATACTACAACTTGGGCAGGTCTACATATGCGTGGGACAATCATAGTGTTCTGTTATTGATATCATTTATCAGAATTTTGAGCATCTTGAATATGTCCTACGCAGCTCGATGACTTTGTACTCCCCCACTACCCCTCCTCCCCTCCCCTCCCCTCCCCCGCCCCTTCCTAATTCAAGACAAGGTACACAACCATCTGAAAAGAGTCATGTCATTTATTGATCCGTTCTGGTTGGACTTGTCAAACATCAGAGCCTACAACACAAGATAAATGTTGTTGGACTTACTGCTGTGCATTAGACCAATGTGCTAAAGTATCGTACCTGTCCCAACTTCATAGACATCAGAAGTTAGAAACAACAATAAGGCACTCAGCAATAACCAGCGTAATATTGGCTGCATTATTCCATCAGCAACCATTCATTCTGAGATGAAACTTATCCTGAGGATTCGCCGCTCTGCCACCGGAGGGCGTTGACGTTGGGTTTGACCTGCCAGTGCTTACCTGTCGCTGCTGAATGATGGTTCATTGTTTAGAGGTGTGGTGCGGCCGCTGGCCGGGGCCCCTGGCAGGTGGTATGGCGGCGGCTGGTGGTGGCTGTGTTTGCCGTTTTGACACTATCCGGCTTGACTTTTCTGCCCTTGTTGACTGGCCCCTCTTGGAGATTGCCCTACTGGACGTACTGGGTGTGCATGTCCCCCGATCTCCTTGGCTTGGAGAAACTTTCACATACCCGTGTGGTGGTGACGTTCACCACGTCACTTATCTACCAGCTGTTTGTGCCGCTGGGATGCGCAGTCGGGTGTTATTCCCAATTCAGCTGTGACCGTGGAGGTCTCGGATCCGTGGGGCCCCTTGACCTTTGTGAGCATCCACGTTGTGCCTGTAAACTTCTCTGAGATGGAGCTGTGTGCTATGTTCGCAAAATTTGGTGTGGTGTCAGGGCATCGATTCAACCTTCTACGTGGTAGACAGCTACAGGGGCTCCATATGGGTGCGCGTATGTTGTGCATGAGGCTCACTGAGACTATTCCCTCCTGGGTGGTGGTGTGTGGCTTCTACGTGCTGCAGGTATTCCACCAGGGCCAGACGCGCTCCTGCTTCAGGTGTGGTGAAGAGGGTCGCTTCGCTGCTGTTGGTAACTAATTTGTGGAAGTCCGCGTGTTTCGAGTCTGGTGGGTCGGGGTTCTTGCCCTGCGGCCTGAGTTTCCTTCTCTTTTGGATTGGTGGAAGTGGAGTAAGGTGTAGAGTCGGTCGTTTTTTTCGGGTGGTTACCAAGCGGGAGGCTGCTGGGAGGTTTGGGTTGCTGCGGTTGCTGCAGGCACGGCTTTCGCGGTTGTATGTGTGGCTGAATGCTGAGGTTGATTGTTTTGGGGATATTGCGGAGTGTAAGGAGCGTATCTGTGGTTTGCGTGGTGATTGGGCTGAAGGTATTCGTGTCCGTGCCCGTGTGAGTGAGCGTGTCGATGGGGAACGTCTTTCTTCCTTTCTCTTGGGTAAGGTCAAGGCTGTGCATGATTCTGTCCTTTTTCAGGCCCTTCTGCGGCCGGATGGGACCGTCGTTTCGTACACCGATGGGGTGGTGCATTATGTTCGGCAGGAGTTGGAGGTGCTCTAAGGGGAGGTGGTGGGGAACGACGCACTTGCGGATGTATTCTTGAGTCAGTGCATTCCGGGGACGTATGCTGCGGATTGTGATCGTTTAGTGAAAAATGTTTCGTTGGAGGAGCTCTTAGGTGTGATCCGGTCGTTTCGTTTCGGGAAGGGGCCCCGGCCCTTCTGGGGGCCTCCTCGGCGGAGGCTGGGCGCCGTGATTGTGTTTTGTTTCTGTTGAGGTTGCTCCTGTCCTTGTGTGTTTGGTGTGGGTGTATGTGTGTGGGTGTATTTTCTTTCCTGCCTCCTGCGTGGGCTTCTGCTTGGCTGGGTGTGTTTTGGTGTGGTATGCCTTGCTCGCGCCCCGTGTGTTGTGGTGGCGGGCATGTTGGTGTGTGGGTTGTGTGTACTCACCTAATTGTACTCACCTAATTGTGCTTGCGGGGGTTGAGCTTTGGCTCTTTGGTCCCGCCTCTCAACTGTCAATCAACTGGTGTACAGATTCCTGAGCCTATTGGGCTGTATCATATCTACACTTGAAGCTGTGTATGGAGTCAGCCTCCACCACATCACTTCCTAATGTATTCCATTTGACAACCACTCTGACACTAAAAAAGTTCTTTCTAATATCTCTGTGGCTCATTTGGGCACTCAGTTTCCACCTGTGTCCCCTTGTGTGTGTGCCCCTTGTGTTAAATAGCCTGTCTTTATCTACCCTATCAATTCCCTTCAGAATCTTAAATGTGGTGATCATGTCCCCCCTAACTCTTCTGTCTTCCAGCGAAGTGAGGTTTAATTCCCGTAGTCTCTCCTCGTAGCTCATACCTCTCAGCTCGGGCACTAGTCTGGTGGCAAACCTTTGAACCTTTTCCAGTTTAGTCTTATCCTTGACTAGATATGGACTCCATGCTGGGGCTGCATACTCCAGGATTGGCCTGACATATGTGGTATACAAAGTTCTGAATGATTCTTTACACAAGTTTCTGAATGCCGTTCGTATGTTGGCCAACCTGGCATATGCCGCTGATGTTATCCTCTTGATATGTGCTGCAGGAGACAGGTCTGGCGTGATATCAACCCCCAAGTCTCTTTCTTTCTCTGATTCCTGAAGAATTTCCTCTCCCAGATGATACCTTGTATCTGGCCTCCTGCTCCCTACACCTATCTTCATTACATTACATTTGGTTGGGTTAAACTCTAACAACCATTTGTTCGACCATTCCTTCAGCTTGTCTAGGTCTTCTTGAAGCCTCAAACAGTCCTCTTCTGTTTTAATCCTTCTCATAATTTTGGCATCGTCCGCAAACATTGAGAGAAATGAATCGATACCCTCCGGGAGATCATTTACATATATCAGAAACAAGATAGGACCGAGTACAGAGCCCTGTGGGACTCCACTGGTGACTTCACGCCAATCGGAGGTCTCACCCCTTACCGTAACTCTCTGCTTCCTATTGCTTAGGTACTCCCTTATCCACTGGAGCACCTTACCAGCTACACCTGCCTGACTCTCCAGCTTATGTACCAGCTTCTTATGCGGTACTGTGTCAAAGGCTTTCCGACAATCCAAGAAAATGCAGTCCGCCCAGCCCTCTCTTTCTTGCTTAATCTTTGTCACCTGATCGTAGAATTCTATCAAGCCTGTAAGGCAAGATTTGCCCTCCCTGAACCCATGTTGGCGATTTGTCACGAAGTCTCTTCTCTCCAGATGTGTTACCAGGTTTTTTCTCACGATCTTCTCCATCACCTTGCATGGTATACAAGTCAAGGACACTGGCCTGTAGTTCAGTGCCTCTTGCCTGTCGCCCTTTTTGTATATTGGGACCACATTCGCCGTCTTCCATATTTCTGGTAGGTCTTCCGTCTCCAGTGACTTCCTATACACTATTGAGAGTGGCAAGCAAAGTGCCTCTGCACACTCTTTCAGTATCCAAGGTGAGATCCCGTCTGGCCCAACAGCCTTCCTAACATCCAGATCCAGCAGGTGTCTCTTTACCTCCTCTCTCGTAATTTCGAACTCTTCCAAGGCCGCCTGATTTACCTCCCTTTCTCCTAGCACAGTGACCTCACCTTGTTCTATTGTGAAGACCTCCTGGAACCTCTTGTTGAGTTCTTCACACACCTCTTTGTCATTCTCTGTATACCTGTCCTCGCCTGTTCTAAGTTTCAATACCTGTTCTTTCACTGTTGTTTTCCTTCTGATGTGACTGTGGAGTAGCTTTGGTTCGGTCTTGGCTTTGTTTGCTATATCATTTTCAAAACTTTTCTCTGCTTCTCTTCTCACCCTGACGTACTCATTCCTGGCTCTGGTATCTCTCTCTGCTTTCTGGTGTTCTGTTATTCCGGAAGTTCCTCCACGCCCTTTTGTTCAGTTTCTTCGCTTCCATACATTCCCTATTATACCATGGATTCTTCTGTTGCTTCTCGGATTTTTCCTTTGGACCGGGATGAACCTGTTTACTGCCTCCTGACACTTTTGGGTAACATAGTCCATCATACCCTGTACAGACTTATCTCTGAGGTCTGAGTCCCAAGGTATTTCACTTAGGAAACTTCTCATCTGTACATAATTCCCCTTTCGGAATGCCAGCCTTTTGATTCCTAGTTTTTTTGGGGGGAGATAATTCCTACTACGGTACTCAAAGTTCAATACACTATGGTCACTCATTCCAAGGGCGCTTCCATCTTAACTTCCCTTATATATCCACTCATTTAGGGTAAATATCAAATCAGCATTGCTGGTTCATCTTCTCCTCTCATTCTTGTTGGGTCATTGGCGTGCTGGCTTAAAAAGTTTCTTGTTGCCACATCCAGCAGCTTAGCTCTCCATTGTTTCTGGTCCTCCATGCGGGTCTCTGTTCTCCCAATCTATCTTCCCATGGTTGAAGTCTCCCATTATTAGTAGTCCAGATCCATTCCTGCCAGCAACAGAGAGCTGCTCTTTTCTATTATGTTAATGGTGGCCATGTTGTTTCTATCACATTCCTGTGTAGGTCTTCTATCATTTGGTGAAGGATTATATATGACTACGACTATAATTTTTTTCCCCTCCATTTTATGGTACTGCTATGTAGTCACTGAATACTTCACAGCCCTGAACAACCATCTCCTCAATATCCCGGCCTTTCCTTACCAGTAGAGCTACACCACCACCACCTCTTCCTTCCCTCTCTTTCCTCATAACATAATAGTCCTGTGGGAACACTGCATTTGTTATTGTTGTCGTCAGTTTTGTTTCTGTGAGGGCTATTATGTCTGGGTTTTCCTCTAGTACCCGTTCTCCAAGCTCATTCGCTTTATTTGTAATTCCATCTATGTTAGTGTACATTGCCTTTGAGGCTCACTTTCTTCAGTCTTTCTTTAGTTTCTCAAATCGCCTCCTTGGTGAGTGTTCTGCTGGTGTGGGGAAGCTGTTCCATGGTTGTGAAGACCTGTGAGGTGGATAACAGGGTCTCAGAGGATACTAGGACGAGGGTGGGGGATCCCAGTGAAGGGGGAGGGGTTAGGGAGGGTATGGGGTGAAAGGGGAGGGAGGACAGGAGGGAAAGGAGGGGAGGGAAGACTGCAGGAGGAGGGGAGGGGCAGAAGGGTGGGGATTGGTGTAGGGGGAGGGTAGGTGGGTTTTCTATGCAGAGGGTGGCGGGGTTATCCTCCCCTCTGGTGTTACTGGTAGCTGGTTGTGGGTTCCCCCTCACATCTGGGGGGTGTTGTGTTGGTAGCTGTGACCTCCTGGTTTTCCCCCCTCTCGCACTGCGCCTCTTCCTTGCTTTCTGCCGCCACGGCTCTCTCCTCCCTTGTCATGTCTCTTTGGAGGAATACATTTTGTGATTTTCCCACGTTTTTCAGGGAGCTCTTCCTTGACAGAATCTTCTCCTTTGAGCTTTCGTTTGCAAAGACTATCTTTATCACTCGGTCTTTGTTGTACCAACCTAGCCTGAAAACCTTCTCAATGCTATGTTCAGCCACTTCCATGTCTAGTGCCTTCAGTACTTCATTCACTGCCGCGTTTGTCCTTGTCATTCCACTCTGTCCTGTTAGAGCCTTTCTGCTCTTTAATGCCCACAGCAACCACTGCTCTGTTCCTTTCCACCAGTTGGCTAGTGGAGCGTGCCGCCTCCTGTGAGGTGGCTGATTTCATGGCCACCTCCATCACTGCAGTCATTACTTCAGAGTTTTTTTTTTAGCATTCTGCAAATGTTGCTTTTATTGTGGCATTCTCTTCCAAATACCGTTACCAACTGCTCCCTGGGTGGTTATCTGAGTCTCAGCATCGATAATGTTCTCTTTGAGGGCTCTATTCTCCTCCTTTGCTGCTGTCAGCTCTCTTTTTAGGTTGCTTATTTCATTCTTCATCTCCTGCATTTCACTCTTGATGTCCTCCAGAATCTGGGCAAACATTTCCTTCACTTCGTCGCCTGAGCTTTTTCCTGTTCCCCCTGGTGCCTCTGGCTGTCATGCTTGACCCTGTTCTTAGTTGTGCCGTGATAGGATTTGTCAGAAGGGCAGATCTGAGTGGGAGAGAGGGGGATAGAGAGAGGAGAGAGGGAGAAAGAGGGGGGAGAGAGAAGAGAGAGAGAGGGGAGAGAGG
>WNGS01163299.1:3011-17252 GCA_020271785.1 Procambarus virginalis | reverse complement strand
TGTCTGATGATCCTACTCAACATGAGCCTAAGTCCTGCACACCTAATGTATGGAAGACTTCTGACTCCAGTACCATCTCTAGTGGATGATGAGATCAGAGATCCCTCATATGTGAGTCAGAGCGAGTTGGTTCAGGGGTATAAGCATCTGTCCAGCATAATCCAAAAATGGAATGATGTTTGGACAAAAGAATATCTTCATCTCTACGAGAACATCACTATGGGGCCAATGTCCCACATAAATATCTAATCTCCAACCTGGCGATATTGTCTTGGTAGACAGTGATGGCCCTAGGGCTGACTGGCCATTAGGTAAAGTTGTCTCAGTCCATCCAGATAGCCAGGGGATTTTGAGAATAGTCAAGATCCTGTCTAAAGGAACAACTTCCCTGAAGACATTGGACAAACTCATCCACATGGAATCAGTGAGCCAGCTGCAGTTAGATCCTGAGAGACCTCAAGACTCTAACTACACTGACCCACAGACTCCTAACAGGCACAATCGTCCACAACGGACAGCCGCACAAAAGTGCAAGCAAAATTTGCACTTGTATTATCAATCCGATGGAGAGTAAATAAATACATATGGTTACTACTGTCCTTAGTATAGGACTCTGTGCCAGTTCTCTCCTCTGGAAGATGTGGGAAATTTTTACCCACCATATCTAATAATCATCTAAGAAATGTATTATTTCTATATCATATCAATATCATATCAAATCATATCTATATCATATCTATATCAAATCATATCAAATCATATCAGAATCATATCAGAATCACAATAGATTCATAAATAGCTTGATCCTAGATGATGCCACTATGATCACGTACGCATAGGGCCCTATAGATGCCTACGTGACTTAGTGCATGTTCTTTCAAGGATCCAGAAGCTTCTAGAAGGATTGTTAATTAAAAATTTATTGGAACATGACGTAGTATCCGGTAGAGATAAAATCGAATCCTTATTAAGAGTCAGTGTATTATCAAGTACTACTTATAATCTTTAAATCCTATATAATATTTATTATAATCACATTTATCTCAATCATAAGTCTAGACTGTAAAAATAATCAATCAATATTCATTGTAAGTACCCCTTTCAAGGGGGATGGGGGGGGCATCTCGCAGAGAAGCGCCCCACCACAGCCCGCGGGCAGAACGCGTATGTTTACACAACTAGTGTACACGTGACGGTCCTTAGCGAACATTTTGCTGAGGACACCTTATCTAATATCATTATCACCAGTGAACACTCTCTAGAACTGGGGGAGTACCTGGACAATATATCAACAAGGAAAATCCTAGAACATTTATGTAAAATAAGAGTGAAGTGGAGCATTTAGTGATGCGGTCTCCACCTTCATCCCTAATCTCATCCCTAATCTTCATTGTTATCTTCTGCAACGCAGTCCAATATCCGTAGCAACGCTACTCGTACATCAAAACAGCAACGCTGTAATCTAAAATATCGTGCCTAAACTCGCCAAGAGAGTTCTTCAGTCTGGCACACTTTGTCAGACAGGCACCCGGCTTCAGCTAAGTTTATTGAATGTTATTACTGTAGCGTATTAGTTGGCCAATTAAAGCTAGTATAACATTAATATTCTATAAGACTGATAGTCGGTAAAAAGGCGAGGCAACGCCTCATATTTCTGTGAGTTTATTATTAATATTGTGGTACAGCAGAATCTTATCCAAGCTCTGAACCTCATGAGTGTCCACGGTCAGAAAGATTGTCGCAATAAATAAACAAATACTCATGAGTGTCCAGAGTGTAGGAAGAGATTCAACAAGCTGACTGTATTTAATCATATACATTGATCATATACATTGCATATACTTGAATATATAAATTAAGTTAACAATTGCTTGCTTAGTTATTTTTTAAGTAATCATATAATTTCATTTAATTGAATATAATTTTAGTACTCAGTAACAGTACTCAGACCATATTTAGGTCATTTATCATACTTTACAATTTACAATTTAAAGTGTTGTATTGTTTAAAGTATAAGTGTATTGGCTGTTAATTGCTAAGGTGCTAGGCTAGACTGTGTATGTTTAAATCTCTGATTTAAACAGAGCCAGTGTTCAGTTATATAACTGAATTTATAAAATCTTATCCTTGTATAAAATACAAGCTGATGTGAGATACCTGTTGGCAGGTGGACGTGGAACTGCAATCAACCTATCAACTAATTCACTCAACCCACCTGCCCCTTACAGCCCATTATCTGTCATTAGGAAAAGAGGAGCTAGGATTTACGACCCTAGCTAGAGATTTTAGTTGAATTAATTTGCATACAGTAATTTTTTAATCTAGTTCAGTACAAGTCCCTGGCAGTCTCCTCTTATATCAATCACAGCAGGTTTTTCCCACATCACTGAGGACCAAGTCACTCTCCTAAATCTGGGTATAAACTGTCACGTTATGTCCAATCCAAGTGAGATGGCCCGGAAAGTGGAGTTGGAGATCCTGTTGGACGACATATTCGACCTCGAGAAACAAAAGAAGGTCACCACCAAAGACACCTTACAAACAGAACTTATTGCAGAAGGTGGAAAGAATCGAGGCAACTACAGAACTGTCCCCCGAGTTCAAAGCGGCAGCTAAGAGCCTTCGTGAGAACAAGGAGATAGTCGTCAGGAGAGGAGACAAGTCGCCAATATACGTCATTCTTAAAAAAGACGAATATCTGGCGAAAATGAACCTCATACTCTCTGACCAAACTAAATTCCAAAGGGTAACGAAGGACACTACAGCCGAATTGAAAGCAAAGGTCAACAAATTGATTGAAACTGTGAACGCCAAGAAATCCGGACTCCACCTGCCAAAGATTATTGGGGAATACAAACCTGGATACTCGTATGGAAATGTCAAGACACACAAGCCTGGAAACCCACTTCAGCCAATCATCAGCCAGATACCCACACCCATGTACAGACTGGCAAAGCGACTCAATGGCTTGCTGACTCCTTATGTCCCTTGCGCCTTCAGCCTGAAGTCTCCAAAGGAATTTGTTGACTTACTGTGGGGAACATGGGCCACAGGGATAAGAGCCTCGTTGGACATAGAATCACTGTTTACCAACGTACCTGTGGATGAAACAATCGGGATGATAGCGGACAGAGTGTATCGTGATCCGGCCTGTACTCCTCTTGTCATACCAGAAAACATTCTAAGGAAACTACTCCAAGCTTGTACTAAAGAGGCACCCTTCTTGAGCCCGGATGGGCACATGTATAAGCAAGTAGATGGGGTCGCCATGGGTTCTCCCCTAGGTGTCCTGTTTGCGAACTTCTACATGGGTACCATCGAACAAAAGGTCTTAGTCGACATGAACTTGAAACCGGCCAAATACTGCAGGTATGTTGACGACATTTTTACACAGGAACCGGATGTCAGACATCTGCAGGAGCTGAAGGAGGCATTTGAGCGGAATTCTGTATTGGGTTTCACTTACGAGATGGAGAAGGATGGGAAGCTGCCCTTTCTAGATGTAACAGTCATGGAAAGGAGCGGAGGTTTCCACACTGCAGTCTACACTAAGGAAACAAACATAGGAATGTGCCTCAGTGCCAACAGTGACTGCCCAGACAGGTTTGGGTTTCCATGCTTTGTGGGAAATTCGAAGTTTTCTCGAATATGAACAGTATTTGACCATTCCTCAGAAAGCGACTCACAATGGTCGACTAACATCCAAGTTCCTAATTACTGCTAGGTGAACAGAGGCAACGGGTGCAAGGAGACGTGCCTAGCTGTCTCGCCCTGCCCAGGATTCGAACCTAGGACGTGCCGGTTGTGAGCCGACAGCGCTGACCACTGAGCCACAGGTTACCCGTACAAAAGGGGTGTTGTTAATGCTTATGTCGACCGTGCTCTCAGCCACAGCTCAGGATGGAAGCAAGTCGATGAAGAACTCTGTAGGGTAAGGCAGGTCCTAGTCAACAACGGCTTCTCCAATGGTTTCGTTGAAGACATCATAAGAAGGAAGGTGAAACGTCATGCAACCTCTGAAGAGACAACTAACACAACACCTGTTCCCCCTATTAGACTATTTTACAGGAACTTCTTTTCCACATGCAAAGGCAACGGTCTGTTGAATGGTCCAGTGATACCGTTGCTTGGGGCTGGTCAGATTAATCAATGGTGTCGCTACCGTACTAAAGATTTTCACAAACCTACGATAGTAAGAAGCAAGGCCAAGGAAGCGCAGGAGCTGCTTCCTGGTTGTAGGTTGTGGGTAATGCTGAGTGGCTTTAGTGTGAATTGTTAAAGGAGATATGCTGCCACTCCCTCTCACATGACCAAGATAACGCACTTTATCTTTGGCAAAGGTGGACTTGCCCAAGTTGATGGTAAGGCCAGCTGTCAGGAGCTTGGAGAACAATCGTTGCAGCTGAAGAAGATGTTCGCTCCAGGTGTTAGTTGTCACAACGTTGTCATCCAAGTAGGCATAGGTGTGATCTAGGCCGTAGATGACGCGGTTGACAGCTCGCTGGAAGGTGGCTGGGGCGTTACACAGTCCAAAAGGAAGGCGTTCATATCTGTACAGCCAAAAGGAGTGGTGAAGGCAGATATTTCCTTAGCTCTCTCTATCAGGCTTATTTGTTAATAGCCTTTTAACAAATCAAGTTGTGACAAATAACTAGCATTAGCTACTGTGTCAAGGAGATCATCTATACGAGGTAAAGGGTAAGCATCGTTGATGGTCACAAGGTTCAGTTTCCGATAGTCGGTACACAGTCGTACTTTACCGTGCGCTTTAGGCACCAAGATGCAGGGTGAGGCCCAAGAGGACTCACAAGGAGTGGCCAGCCCATGATCCAGAAGGTATTGTACTTCATGACTCATAACTTCCTTTTTATACGGGCTGATACGGTAGAAGGGTTGACGAATCGGCCGGGTATCAGAAAGCAGCTGAATATCGTGCTGAACAACACATTACACTCCTGGGGATCATCGCTGAACAACTTCTGATGTTCTTGAAGAACTTTGATGAAAGGAGCTCTATTACAGCCCTGTAAATATTTAGGAAGATCAGTAAGGATTTCCGAGTTGGAAGGCACTGACTCAGAAGTAGTGCTTTCAGGTGAAGAAGCAGGGAAGGTCTCACTGTGGAGGTATGGATCATTAAAAGTGGAGAGAGATATTAGCACAGTGGGGGGAATACCTTTATACTCCTTTAGAAGATTAACGTGGTACAACTGGGTCCATCGCCGCCTATCTGGAGTCTCAAGAACGTAGTTGTGGTTGTTTCTGCACTCCTTGATGTTATAGGGTCCTGAAAACTTGTTTTGCAATGGAGAACCAGGGATCGGAAAATATGCCAACACTAAGTCTCCTGTTTTAAATTTCCTGATTTTGCTACGTTTGTCAAAATAAGTCTTCATCTTATCATGAGTTTTCAATAAATTATCATTAGCAAATTTACGTACTCTCTCTAGAATGTGCTTTAAGTTTTCAAGAAACTGGGGCACATGCTGAGGGTCACTGAAGGTGGCATTACGTCGAGAGTCTTTAAAAGCTTTAAGAGGAGTACAGCACTTCCGTCCGTAGAGCATCTCATAAGGAGATACTCCTAGAGACTCATTTGGGAGACTTCTGAAAATGCACATGATGATGTCAAGTTGTTTATCCCAGTCTTTCATGGTTTCATTGCAAATTTTCTTTTTAAGTGAGTGATTTTAAGGAGTGATTTTATCGTTTGATGACTACGTTCAAGAGAACCCTGTGAAGCGGGATGATAGGGGCTGGACAATACTTCAGTGATGTTGAATTCTTAAGAACATAAGAACATAAGAACAAAGGTAACTGCAGAAGGCCTATTGGCCCATACGAGGCAGCTCCTATGTATAACCACCCAATCCCACTCATATACTTGTCCAACCCGCGCTTGAAACAATCGAAGGACCAAACCTCCATCACGTTACGCGGTAATTGGTTCCACAAACCCTGTTACCGAACCAGTATTTACCTAAGTCTTTCCTAAATCTAAACTTATCCAATTTATACCCATTGTTTCGTGTTCTGTCTTGTGTTGATACTTTTAGTACCCTATTAATATCTCCTTTGTTATGTCCATTCATCCACTTGTAAACCTCTATCATGTCACCCCTAACTCCTCGCCTTTCCAGTGAATGCAATTTAAGCTTTGTTAATCTTTCTTCATATGAAAGATTTCTAATTTGGGGAATTAACTTAGTCATCCTACGCTGGACACGTTCAAGTGAATTTATATCCATTTTATAGTACGGCGACCAAAACTGAACTGCATAATCTAAATGGGACCTAACCAGAGCAAGATATAGCTGAAGAACCACACCAGGTGTATTGTTACTAACGCTTCGATTAATAAATCCCAGTGTCCTATTTGCCTTATTACGAACATTCATGCATTGATCCTTTTATCTTCCAGTGTTTTCTTGAAGAGATCACTGGTGAAGTTGGTGCCACAGTCACTTTGAATCTCCCGAGGAAATCCATATTGGATAAAGATCTTCATTAGTTGTTTCACCACCGTAGCAGCCATAATGTTCTTTACAGGAACTGCTATGGGGAATCTGGTGGTTGGAAACAGGATGGTTATTATATATGCGTTGCCAGAACTGGTCCGGGGTAAAGGACCAACACAGTCTATGATGAGTCTGTGAAAAGGTTCCGAAGGCACCGGGATAGGAATCAAAGGTGCCTTGGGAATTGGGATGTTAGGTTTTCCTGCCATCTGACATGTATGACACTGTTGTACATAACTTTTTACATCTTTAATCATACCTGACCAGTAGTAGTCTTGTCTGATTCCGTGATAGGTTTTATTAAAACCATAATGAGAAAGTGCTCCATGGGCCAGGTGTAGAATATCAGGCCGAAGGCTGGTGGGAACTACTAGTTGGTCGACATTAGCCCAATCGTCATCCTCCATTAGTTTACTTGGTCTGTACCTGCGGTAGAGCAACTCGTTCTCTAGGAAGAACCCAGGAATACTGTCAGATTGAGTCTCAGCCTGGAAGAATAATGGTGTTAATGAAGGATCCTCCCTCTGTAACTTACGGAACTCCAACATAGTAAGATTCGGTGGTAGATTCTCATGGTCTTGAGGGACAGCTGCTGCAGTAGAGTCAGCTGGTTGCGGGCGTGCAGCTTGCGCACGGGTTGTCACCAAAACCGTAGGAGAGACTTCATCACTTTCTTGGACCTCTGCTGGAACATACTTTAAGATGGGGTTCTCCACTACAGAGTCACATACCTGGAGTTTGTCCATGATGATCAAGTTGGAAGGTTGCAGATCTTCGGCCAAGTCGTTGCCCAGGAGAAGTTGTACCCCTTTCATGGGAAAAGGCTCTTCCCAGATGGCGACATGGACATCACCTTGTAAGAAAGGACAATCCAGGTGGACTCTGGCGAGTGGATACGGAGTGGTAGCAGTGAGGTCAGTGATAAGGACCGTCTCCCCTGTGTAGATGATGTTAGGCACAGCCGATTTCAAAATGATTGACTGAAGAGCAGCTGTGTCCCTCAAGATCTTCACTTTAGAACATCCTTCCGAATCTGTACTGTTGGCAGAGACAGTTCCAGGGTATAGGTGTTTACTGAAGAGAGAAAGATCATTAACAGGAACACCAACATACATCACAGGTTTACCGGACTTAGGAGAAATCGGTTTGGGTTTAGGAGTTTCACTATAGCCTTTGTATTGGGCTTTTCCACATTTGTCTATGGTATGTCCATAGAGCTTGCAATACTTACCATATAATTGAGAGGTTGCTTGGTTGGTACTCACTTTGTCATAATCAGACCAAGATTTCTTACTGGAAGATGTGTCAGTTGTCAACCTGTGTATAAGGCTGTAGGTGTCAGCCGACTTCGCACATCTGATGTAGTCGGTTTCCTCCTTATCCGCTAAGTGAAGACGGATGGGAGCAGGAATACGTCGAAAGAATTCTTCGACTAGAATAAGGTTGACGAGGTCTCAAAATGTAGAAACATGGGTTGCTTCCAGCTATTTCCTGAAATATCTTTTCTTAGTATTGGCAAATACTAAATATGTGGTGGCACTTGCCTTTAGATACTCACGGAATTTTCGTCTGTAGTTTTCGGTGGAGGGAAGGAAGGCGTCTAAAACGGCTTGTTTTAGAGTCTGGTAGTCTTTCTCAGACGCCAAGGTACTGAGAGTAATCGCAGCTCTACCTGTGAGATGCACTCTGAGAAGTATAGACCACTGATCTTCAGGCCAGTTTTTTAGCTAGGGCCTCAAAAATAGTAAAAAGCACATCTATCTCTGTCTCAACGAATGGTGGCATTAACTTACTTGCCTGGGAGATGCTAAAGCTTGCTGGAGGACTGGCTGCTAGTTGGTGCTGAGTATAGTGTGTAGTTTCCAAGTCGAGTTCTCTTTTACGGTATTCTAGAGCACTATCGGCTTGCTTCTTATCATGTTCACGTTGTATCTCTAGATTACGTTCTCTTACTTCAAGCTTGTCCCTCTCACGCGCATGTGTAGGGCAACTTGGCGTTCCTGTTCTTTTTTATGCCTGGCAGCCTCGCATTTCTTTAGGGCAGCTTCGCGTTCCTGTTCTTCTTTCTTTAGGGCAGCTTCGCGTTCCTGTTCTTCTTTCTTTAGGGCAGCCTCACATTTCTTTATCTGGAGAGCTTCTTTCTGTTGTTGTCGAGCATCTTTTTGTTGTTCACGCTCTACTTTCACTAGTTCTAACTTTAACTTCATAGCTGCCAGAGCATGCCGATCTGCAATAGAATAGTTTCGTGAGAATCAGAGTCTATAATTCCACTACCTAAGAGGTGGACAAGGATAAGGTTGTGCAAGTCACTTTTGGTGGCTCCATGGTTAACATCTAGGCGGTACTCATGTGCTAGAGTTTGTAATTCTGTCTTCTTGGCACGAATTAAGTTCCCTACTTCATTAGCTGGATCACTACGAAATGCTGAGAGACGAAACATTTTGAGAAAGCAAACAAATGTACAGCGAATATACCTGTGATATTATAAATGTCAGTAACATGATGACGTGGCAACTGGTGACTATCCTGTGGAAATTCAATCGTTAATGTGAAAACAATTAACGTTAATATTAGATGATAAGTGATTAAATAATCAAAATCGCAGGAAATCTTGTACCCGGCACTCAATATACGAGAATAAGGGCAAGAAAATCCTACTAAATGAAACTGATAGTTTAAAAAACAAATGAAACTTGATTGTTTCAAAAGTGGAAGGGTAGTCCAAGAATGTAGGGATACCTTGCCGGGTCTCTATAGGACAGAAGCAAGGGGTTTCCTACTTAACTAGATGAAACTTACAGAATTAGCGTTACTAATAATAGACTAGGAATAGGTATTCGCAAGGCGACACAGTTAGCATTGCCGGCATTCTTATCCTCGACCAGTGCTACAGGTGAATTAGTTAAGGAAATACTACCAGAATATCTAAGAGACACCATTGGGAGTCTCCAAGTCTCACTCTTGTCAACTCTCACCCTCGACCAACTTCTCCAAATGACTGCAAACAGTCCAAATGGGATAGCCCCATAGTGGAAACCATCGCCACATCATTGCTGGAGGCAGCTTCCAGGAAGGACAAAGCGCGTCTTCTAGCTGTGTAAGCGCCCCATGCCGGGGACTTCCTGTTGGCAGTTCCTAATTCCGCCTTGGGCACCCGCCTAGACCATCGGACCCTAAGTATTGGTGTTGCCCTGCTCCTTGCCGCCCCTATCTCCACCGAGCACCGGTGTATTTTCGGCCATGCACGGGCAGACCAATACGCAGCCATGGTCTCATCTGTCGTAAGACAGAGGGAAAGATTGCCAGACACAAAGCAGTCAATGACATCATCAAGAGAAGTTTGGCTACAGCTGGGTGTCCAGCACAAAGAAAACCCTAGTTGTGTAGACCTGACAACAGCCAAAAACGCCCAGATGGAGTCACCCTGCAGCCGTGGAGGGAAGGTAAGCAGGTCGTGTGGGACTACACGTGTGCATCTACATTGGCTGATACCTATCTACCTTACAGCACAGCTGAGGGAGGCGGGGCGGCCACCTTCAGGGAGATTCAGAAAACTAACAAGTACAGGTACCTAAAACGTTGTTACAAGTTCGTGCTGATAGACTCTGAGACTCTGGGCGCCTTGGGTAAATGTGCACTTAAGTTCCTGAAGGAGGTGGGCGAGGAACTCATTGGGAAGACTAGAGACCCAAGAGAGACAAGTTTCATGTTCCAGCGCCTGAGTGTCGCTGTTCAGAGGGGAAATGCGTGCTATATCTTGGTTAGGCACCCGACCCCTGAAGAGCTGGACGAGGTCTTCGAACACTGATTGATATATTGTTATATAAGTGTGTTTTCTGAACACTGTAGCATTGCAATAAAATCAAATAAAAATAATAAAAAATATTAAAAAAATAATAGGGGTGGTAGGAGAGGAAAAGATTAAAGTATTCAGTGAGAATTCACAAGGTCTTCTCTGAACACTATTTATTTTCTTCTTCAAGGATGTGGGTCCCTTTAATTAAACCAGTGGTGGTACCCTAAATATATAGGGGTATATTATAATATATATATATATATATATATATATATATATATATATATATATATATATATATATATATATATATATATATATATATATATATATATATATGTCGTACCTAGTAGCCAGAATGCACTTCTCAGCCTACTATGCAAGGCCCGATTTGCCTAATAAGCCAAGTTTTCCTGAATTTATTATTTCTCTATTTTATTTCTTATGAAATGATAAACCTACCCATTTCAATATGTATGAGGTCAATTTTTTTATTGGAGTTAAAATTAACGTAGATATATGACCGAACCTAACCAACCCTACCTAACCTAACCTAGCCTATCTGTATAGGTTAGGTTAGGTTAAGCAGCCGAAAAAGTTAGGTTAGGTTAGGTTAGGTAGGATAGGTAGTCGAAAAACAATTAATTCATAAAAACTTGGCTTATTAGGCAAATCGGGCCTTGCATAGTAGGCTGAAAAGTGCGTTCTGGCTACTAGGTACGACATATATATATATATATATATATATATATATATATATATATATATATATATATATATATATATATATATATATATTAGGGGTACCACCTCTGGTGAAATTGCAGGGACCCACATCCTCGAAGAAGAAAACAAAGAGCATTCAGAGAAGATCTTGTAGATTCTCACTGAATACTTTATTCTTTTCTTCTCCTACCACCCTATTATTTTTTGTATGTTTTGTATATATGTATGTTTTTTGTATATATATATATATATATATATATATATATATATATATATATATATATATATAAATATATATATATATATATTATATATATATATATATATATATATATATATATATATATATATATATTATATATATATATGAAAATGAAAACTCACACCCCAGAAGTGACTCGAACCCATACTCCCAGGAGCAACGCAACTGGTATGTACAAGACGCCTTAAACCACTTGACCATCACGACCGGACATAATGAGGTGATAGCCGAAGCTATTTGAACCACCTCACCGCCGGCACTCGGATGGTTATCTTGGGCATAGCATTTTACCAAATCACCTCATTCTTTGGGGCACACATGAGGAACACAAATGCGAACAAGCCTGAATGGTCCCCAGGACTATATGCGAATGAAAACTCACACCCCAGAAGTGACTCGAACCCATACTCCCAGGAGCAACGCAACTGGTATGTACAAGACGCCTTTAACCACTTGACCATCACGACCGGACCCAAAGTCGTGCCCCAAAGAATGAGGTGATTTGGTAAAATGCTATGCCCAAGATAACCATCCGAGTGCCGGCAGTGAGGTGGTTCAAATAGCTTCGGCTATCACCTCATTATGTCCGGTCGTGATGGTCAAGTGGTTTAAGGCGTCTTGTACATACCAGTTGCGTTGCTCCTGGGAGTATGGGTTCGAGTCACTTCTGGGGTGTGAGTTTTCATTCGCATATAGTCCTGGGGACCATTCAGGCTTGTTCGCATTTGTGTTCCTCACGTGTGCCCCAAAGAATGAGGTGATTGGTAAAATGCTATGCCCAAGATAACCATCCGAGTGCCGGCGGTGAGGTGGTTCAAATAGCTTCGGCTATCACCTCATTATGTCCGGTCGTGATGGTCAATTGGTTTAAGGCGTCTTGTACATACCAGTTGCGTTGCTCCTGGGAGTATGGGTTCGAGTCACTTCTGGGTGTGAGTTTTCATTTGCATATAGTCCTGGGACCATTCAGGCTTGTTCGCATTTGTGTTCCTCACGTGTGCCCCAAAGAATGAGGTGGTTTGGTAAATGCTATGCCCAAGATAACCATCCGAGTGCCGGCGGTGAGGTGGTTCAAATAGCTTCGGCTATCACCTCATTATGTCCGGTCGTGATGGTCAAGTGGTTTAAGGCATCTTGTACATACCAGTTGCGTTGCTCCTGGGAGTATGGGTTCGAGTCACTTCTGGGGTGTGAGTTTTCATTCGCATATAGTCCTGGGGACCATTCAGGCTTGTTCGCATTGTGTTCCTCACGTGTGCCCCAAAGAATGAGGTGATTTGGTAAAATGCTATGCCCAAGATAACCATCCGAGTGCCGGCGGTGAGGTGGTTCAAATAGCTTCGGCTATCACCTCATTATGTCCGGTCCAGTTTTTAAAGGAGGTTGGTGAGGAACTCATTGGGGAAACTAGAGACCCACGAGCAGCCAGTTTCCTGTTCCAGCGCCTCAGTGTCGCGGTGCAGAGGGGGAAATGCGTGCTGTACCCTGGGTACGCACCCAACCTCCGAGGAGCTGGACGAGGTCTTCGAATGCTGATGTTTAATTGTTATATATTTGTGTGTGTCTGTGTGTTCTCTGTAAACTGTAGCATTGCAATAAAATAAAACAAAACATACAAAAAAATAATAGGGGTGGTAGGAGAAGAAAAGAATAAGTATTCGGTGAGAATCCACAAGATCTTCTCTGAATGCTCTTTGTTTTCTTCTTCGAAGATGTGGGTCCCTGCAATTGCACCAGAGGCGGTACCCCTAATATATATATATATATATATATATATATATATATATATATATATATATATATATATATATATATATATATATATATATATATATATATCGTACCTAGTAGCCAGAACGCACTTCTCAGCCTACTATGCAAGGCCTGATTTGCCTAATAAGCCAAGTTTTCATGAATTAATTGTTTTTCGACTACCTAACCTAACTAACCTAACCTAACCTAACTTTTTCGGCTACCTAACCTAACCTAACCTATAAAGATAGGTTAGGTTAGGTTACGTAGGGTTGGTTAGGTTCGGTCATATATCTACGTTAATTTTAACTCCAATAAAAAAATTTAATATTCATGAGAGAAAAACACATTAGCAGGACAAACAATGTTGCGGAAAGGTTTCCATATTCACAATGATGCCCAGTTGTTGCAAAGTATCAGCAACTCTGTATTATTTCCTGCAGCTTACAGGGTTGAGTTCCAATGAGAACGAAGCAGAGCATGCACAAGCATTCCACTGTTAGACTGAGAGTGTGTGGAGCGCAGCCAGGACACATGTGCTGTGGGTCTGCGCGATGTAACAGGTAGCATCATCAGTGCTGGGTGAAGGAGATAACAAACGTGCGAGAGAATGACGCCTACGTGATGGAATGGTTGCATGTTTGGTCAACCAGCATAGTGAGAGTCTCCTGTAACTGGAGATGCCCAACGTGCTACACTCTGAAGGTACACGTATGAATTTGTGTGTGTACGATTATGCTGTGGCCTAATCAAGTGAAGAATGATAATGTAGGTAAGTACTGACTGTAGATACTATCAGGGGGTTGGGGGATTAATGAACTGGATTACTGAACTTAACCTGATACTTTACTACTACCTGTCGAACAGAGACCCCAACCACTCCCTAAAAAAGATAGCCGAACTACGGCAGCACTACATTTGCTGCTTCGTTCACCCAGCAAGGTAACTGAGTGCTTAATAGTTGGGAGATCCACCCTGTACAATGCTGTATGCTTCGAGAGAGGGGTTCACGTCACACTTTATTAGGGTGCGGCTCCAAACTGGCCTATTAGTCATGAGTACACACCCTCTCGACTGCCATGACTCCCACCCGCACCCTCTCGTTATTTATGGGTATGATCTCCTAATTCCCACTTCCATAACGGTACTGACCTTGTCACTCAATTTGTAACCGTTTCTCTCTCATC
>WNGS01163298.1:165048-177162 GCA_020271785.1 Procambarus virginalis | reverse complement strand
CCTTATAATCATTCTGTACAGGTGGAGCTTGATGTAGGATGGGGCTTGCTTGAAGCGGAAGAGCCTCCAGTGAACCCGGGCCAACGCTGTCTTCTGGGATACGAACAGGGAGGAGTGAGTAGCCTGTTGAAGTTGTATCCGAGCACTGTGTTGGAGTTGAGATGGCTATGGGTTTCGCCCCGAGTCTTATCCCCCCCTCATTTCAATTGAGAAGGCCATACATACAACAGTGCTTAATTGGATCTTTTCTGGGTTAGTGGTGATCCTCATTTCCTTCCCAGTTAGCAGTCCTGGCTAGTTCTACGTTTGCTTACGGGTTACAGTGCATGCTTGGTCGCTTGGCGCTTGGGGTTAGATGTTATTACGTGTGTTACGTCGTCCGCAAATTGCACGATGATGGTGTCCCATACTATGGTTGGGGCAGGTCGTTCGTTACAAAGATGTTGAAGAGAACGGGGTCCACAGCATGACCCTTGGGGGACTCCAGCTGTTGGGGGTGAAGGTTGCGGACTCTTTCGCCTTGAAGCTGGGGGTAACTTGCCTATTCTTCAGGAAATTTCTGATCAGCCTGAGGAGGGTCCAGTTTTGCGCTGGTAAGTCTGCTAATTTGTACACAAGACCATCATGTCATAGGCTGTCGAAGGCCTTGTGTACATCCCTCGTCGCAATCAAAGCTACCTGTTTTTGCTTGCGAATTGAGCTTACGGCGTCTTAGATGATGTTTATTGCGTGGGGGTTGATCTATGTGCTCGAAAGCCAAACTGTTTTTCTGTAAAGAGGTTGTTGTACTCCATGTAGTAGTTAAGACGGTTTGACACGATTTTTTCAAAGCACTTGCCAATTATGTCTAGAGGGAGATTGGACGGTAGTTACCAGGTTGTGGGGGTCTTTCTTGGGTTTGGGATGAATATCATCTTGGCTGACTTGAATGCTACAGGAATGTGACCCGATACCAGCATAGCGTTGAATAGGTTCAGTGGGGATTGCAGAAGATTGCCTGGTAGAAGTTTGATCTGCAACGCTTTGATCCCGATGGTCCTGGGGCCTTATCTCGGATAATTTTGATGACTCCTTTCATCTCTAACATAGTTATGGGTCTGTTAGAGGGTGGTCGTCTTCTAGGGTTGTCAGGTCTATCAGAGGGGTGCTGTGAGGGAGGCGGCGTTTTCTGTTGTCCATTGGTTGACACGTTCAAAGTGAGTGTTGTTGAAGGCTCTGCTGTTAGAAGCCGTGAGTGTCTTCTTCATACTGCGCCCATGAGGTCAGCCTGGTCTTGTGGGTCTTCTATTTTTCTTGTTGCTCCTCGTCATCTTCGTCAAGGAATGTGTGTGTACAAGGTGGGTGAGGCTGGGTTAACCGAACCCAAGAGCTGTCTGATCTTGCGCCAGAAAGCTCCGGCTCCCTTTTGTACTGGTTGGCCTGCCTCACAAGGTTCCCCATATGTAGCTCTTGTGAGTCAGCGTTAGGTCAAATGGTTTCCCTCTGAGTGTTTTAAGGGTCAACGCTGGTGGCTGCCAGTTTGGTAGTGGCTTTGGCAGGCTCGCTGGTACTCATTCATTTTGCCTCTGATTTCTCGGGTCAGTTTTATTGGTGGTAGGTCCTTGTGGTGGATATTTCGCAGGTGGCCTCAGTTGCGAGCTGGATGCGGTTGTGGATGGTGTTTACTGCTTGGTCGATTGTTTGAGTTGGGAGGTTTTCGAACTCAATGATGGGGTCGTCAGCAAGAAAGGTGTCATAGTCCGGGCACGTATGGTTTCAAGTCTGGGCCTGGGAGGTGCCACATACCTGAAGGGGGATGCTTGGAGGGTTGTGACCACAGGGATGTGGTCCGACCCCCGTTCTTGCCTGGGGTTACTCTGCAGTGGAACAGGTCACAATCTCTGTTGGTCAGCACTATGTCAGGGGTGCCCCTCACATTGCCCGCAAAGAACGTCTTAAAGTGGGGGCCTTGGAAGGAGGGGTCCCGGTTTTGCATTAAATTGAAGAGCTGCCTGCCCTTTAGATCTGGCCTGGCAGGAGCGTTGAATAAGGCCTGATGGTGGGCATTCAGGTCTCCTGCGATGATTGTAGGGAGGTTCCTGTCGAGCAGCCTGTTCAGAGGGATGGAGGGGAGGTAGGCCAGTCTAGGTGGTAGATATGCGGTGCAGACGATGAGGGGGCCGTGTGAAGTGGTGAGTTCTATTGCAAGAAAGTGGTCATCTTCTATGAGGATGGGGCGGTAAGAGAGCCTCTTCTTATTAGTATTGCCACCCCACTGTACACCCCTGTTGACTTCCCTGGTGGAATATCCCCAGATAGAGATGTGCTGGTTCTGTCTAACCGCTGTTTCATTGAGTAAGATAATATCGGGTTAAGTCTGGCTACCTCCAGAGTGAGAAGGTATCTGTTGTTGAAGTAATGTTTGATGTTCACCTGGAGAATTGTGATCCCCATTATTGGTTATGAGACGTATGTGTTTGTTTGGCTCGAGCGCCAGTGTTATTGTAATCGGTTTGGCTACTGCTATCTATGGAGGTAGAGGGTAAATCTTTTGAGTCAGGGATCTTGTTCCTGGTTCCGGCAGGGAATTGGTTGGGGATCCCTACACGTTGCTGTGCCATTGCGTGGGTCTTCGGAGTCGTGCTTTTCATGAATTCCACGTCAGTAGTGCTAGAGTCGCTCGTTGGTGGGGAAATAGGGGGGCTTCTTGCCCTTCCCCTGTCCTCAGGGAATGAGCTTCGGCTGTGAGTGTTGGTCCTAAGCCTCTTGGCACCGCGTTGTGTGGAGCTTATTGTTGTGGGACTGCGGTTTGAGGGGCGCATCATGCGCCTAGAGTTTCGGATGGCAAGGGAGGCTGTGAGGGCTTTGAGTATAATCCCGTCTGGGATTGCTGCAGGAAGGGTGGACCTGGGTGTTTGCCAAATTGCCGGGGTGGAGGGGCCGGGTGGTTCTGGGAGTTTGGTGTCTCCTGGGCGTTGGTTGAGGCCTGGAGACAGGGAACTAGGGTTGGGGTTGTTGGGTTGTGATTGGGCCTGACCGGCGGTTGTTGAGATGTTAGGAGTCAAGTAAGCAAGCGAGTCCTCGGACATGTGGACCGGGGGCAGGCCATTGTCCTTACTAAGTGTATTCCAGAAACCCAAGAGCTTCACCGGGTTGTCTGGAAATTGGATTTGTGCAAATGTTAGTAGTTCTGCCCCTAAGCTGTAGTTAGGCTCAGGGTTTGGTGCGAGAGAGTTAGGTGTTGAGGTCTGTTGTGCATGGTTCTGGGTTTGCTCCGGTATAACCGTGGGATTATGGGAATGTTGGTTGCTCTGGTGTCCCCCTTGAGCGACCGACTGGACCTGTTATTGGTTGGGGTTACCCCAGGGATTTAATGGTGGAGGAGGGGCAGGAACGGTAATAGCTGCTTGTTGACGGGCTGCTGTTGCCGTTTCTTGTAATTCCTTGATTGCATCCTGCCTACGAGGACATAGATGCGAGATTGTAATGTATGGACCATTGCATAGAGCACATTTGGGTGTTGGGCTTGTGCATTCCCTGTAGTTGTGTTCCCCCGTGCACCTGCTGCACTTGGGGGTTCCATTGTTGCACGCACTGGAATAGTGGTTATACTGAAAGCATTTGAAGCATTGCTTAAGCTTGTAGAAACTCTGTGGGTTCATTTTGTCAGGTTCAGCCTTGATGCCAAATGCAGAAAAGCCTTAGATGCAGACTTGTGTTGCTTGCTCCAGTGTAGCCAGAGTAAATTTCAGTACTTGATTGTTGCTGGACTGCGCTGTGAATCTGTAGGCATGAAGTATTTGAACATCAGTGTTTTTCCTCTATATTTCTGCAATTATTTCTTCAAGTCAGTGATCCATGATGATGTTATGGATCCTATGAACAAAGATGGTGCGTTTGGCTTGGAATTCAGCTGGGGGGTAGGCAGTGATCTTCTTCTCCTTTAGTTTGTTCAGGTTGTCGGTCGAAAGGAGGTCTGGAAGGTCTGCATTGGGTACCAACAAGATGGCTCCATTCGCGATTTTGTGCACATTTTTGTAAGTAATCTGGGTGGTCTCATGGACCACCTCAAGTAGTTGGGCTGGAGTTCGAGCCCGACCAGATTCGTCTGTGAATCTGACTTTGGTCGCCATGGCTTTGTGGGGCCAGGCAGCCTACCTCTACCATGTACAATGGCTGATACAAGGGGACCATCACTTGAGACTGGACAAGTTACTACTTTTGACTTATGTTGTCTGGGATATCTGCGTCTTGTCTGGGTTAAATGTACTGTGGTTCCGTCAACATCTGCAACTGGTCTAGAGTCAGTGTCCTCCTCTGTCAAGTGTCCAAATCTGTTTTGGGTAGCTACTGAATACACAGGGAGGGCATTAGGATTGGCTAGCTTGAATTGGTTAGCGGATGGCCTTGGGGGTTTCCCGACGACATGGAGTGAACATTCTGAACTCCAGCATTCTGTGACTGCGTATTATAATTTGAACTTGCATTATAGTTGGGCTGGGAGTTGTAATTACGAGGGTTCTGATAATGTCTTGGACGCTGTGAGCCTCGCCAAGACTGACCATGGGAGTTACGAGGTGGAGATGCCCTTTGCCTAGCTCTACAATCTGCAGTGTGGTGACCAACTTGTTTATGGTATTTGCAATATGGTAGCCTAGAATGATTAGATTGACGAGGAGACCGAGAGAATTGTCTAGGAGGTGATGATCTAGGTGTGGACCAACAGTCCCTTGCGATGTGGTTACTTTTACCACAATGCCAACATGAGGAAGCGGATGGTTGTGGACTATGGCGTTTCGGCAATTTATGAGGCGGCGAATTTGAATTTGACTGGGGGCTACGAGCATGGGTGCGGTTCTGCGACCAAGAGTTTTGAGAATTTGTGGAAGGCTGCTGAGAGCTTGTTACTACATTTACAGTATCAGAGGGTGGCAACAGTTGAGCACTTCGGGGAGCTAGTTTATCAGCGGCATTGTTAATGGCTTCAAATACTTCACCAATTTCATGTTTAACACCAAAATTTTGTTGCTCAACGATTGGCTTAGTATGCTCGGGGGCAAAATGCATTAAAGTACCAAACGCTATCATTTTAGCCATAGACTCAGGGGACAGATTGTCGTCTTTATCTAACCAAGTCGAATTATTCATAGCCGACACTAAGGCATAAAGATACTGATCGAGGCGGCTAGTAAACGCATTAAACGACTCACCAGGCTGCATGGTGGCATTGGCAATTTTCTTGACTAACCTATACGGGTCAAGGTCTCCTTTATTAACAAAGCGACGGCGAAAGAAATCTTTAAATTCAGACCAAGACTGGAGGCTAACAATGGCTTTCTCATCAACAACGAAACGTGCATCACCTCTGGTTGTGTCTACAGCTGACCGTGCAATTGCCAAGTATTCGGCATCAGTAGGCTTAGAAAAACGTGCAACTGTTTTCGCTTCAACCTTACTAAACCAAGATTCTAAAAGGCGCGATTCGCCAGCAAAAAGAGGAATAGCCATTTCCTGAGCTGATCTCTGGCCATTAGGATGAGCAACTGCTCCTGTTAAGTCTGAGGGAGTTTCAACAGTGGTAGGCATTGTTACAGCCGTTGAATTAATATTTGAACGCAGATTATAATTAAGTGCACATGGCATCGGAGATAGTATACACAACAATAAACACTCAAAAAATTATCAATTTGGCTAAAGTAAAAAAATTGGCAGAAATAAAATTATTAAATTGGGCTAGGCAAGAAAATAATTAAGAACAAACAAATTGTGAATTAATTTTAGCAATCTTTCATTAAAAAATGGCTGGAATTAGATGTATGTAAATTAATTAAACCAGACTAAGCACACCAATTTAGAATAAAAACTGGAAAATGCAATTGCAAAATTTCATTAAAAAGATTCAACACAACAAGTGGCAATGCATGAAAAATGGATTTAGCAAAAACAAATTGCACACAGGCACATGTTATTGTAAAAGTGTAAAATAAAATGCGTAAAGGATTAATTTCAAAGTTAGGTCTGGAGAAATATCAGAATTTTTCTATGTTCAATTGTCTATGGAAATTTCAAAAATAAATTTCTATTATGCAAAATATACTACTAGAAACAATTATTTCTTTCTTCTCTGGAATTTGAATTTACCAATAACACTAGTAGATCACTTAATATTCAAATCAATGACTGTGAGAAGCAGGAATGTTGAAATCACACAAGAAAACTGTGGGCATGGAGTACTGGACTCAGCTCCAATATTTAACAAGTCACTGAATGGTTAATTCACAGGATATTATGGATATTATTTACGTTAAACCTCATTAAACCTTAGCACACGATATTTGAACCCTTATTTACTTAACTCAGGGCTGCAGGATTTGCGATATAACGGTAGCCAGTACCAGAAACGGCGACGAGACTTGTGAAGAGGCACATGTGTGGTGTGTTTACAAACTGGTACGATGGCGACGCTCCTAGCGGCGGTTGCACAAAGCTGGGGGACCCCACAGTAGCACGAAGTTGGCAGCACGAAGATAAATTCTGAGACGACGATATTGTGTCGATGGCCGTGGAGGAAACGCGATTTGCCAGGCCGAAGTTCACACAAAATGATGTAGCAGGGGCTGGTGGCGATGTGGCAGCGTGGCGAGGCGTCGATGTGGCAACGTGGCGAGGCGTGTGTGTGGTGGCGACACTTAGTCAAACAATTGCAGTCTGCCAATATTCTCAAGGAACAATAAAACACATACGCTGATCAGTTGATGTGATAATGACTGACGACGATTGCAGTAGCTTGAGCACTCACAAAGCTTGATACTGTCATCTTGGGTGGTGGTGGAGGTGGTTCCCACGTGGCGCGAGATTCAAAATGTCTGGCGCGAATTACTCACCCCTTCGCTGATGAAATTTCGTTCTCTCTTGCAAATATTGCGCCTTACTTTTGAAATCGTTGACCTAGAGTAGTGGCTGATAGCAGGACCCCGGACTGGTACAATAATTGATGCTGGGTGGCAGGATGGTGGCTAAATGGAGGTGGCGTGGGTGGCGGGTGGAGGCGGCGGTTGCACGAGGCGATGCTGGTTATCTTGAATTTCCCAGAAAAAAAATTCTAGATCCCACTGCTGCTACCAGTATTCTTTGCCTCGTGTGGGGGTTGAATGTAGACACAGATGTTGGTTCGTTGATTTATTGGCTAAGGCAACAAGATATATATCTGGCCAGCCGAGGTCCTCACTACAGTCGGTCTGTGGAGCTGACTGACTACCGCAAGCATGGCTGGAGACTGTGAATGTGACATGACGTCAGCGGCCTACTCGGCTGTGATTGGTTATGTTCCAACTGGCGCGGAATTTGAATATAACAAATAACACGAGGACAACAGCCATTAACGCGAGGTTAACAGATAATAACGCGAGGTCAACAGTTAATAACGCGAGGTCAACAGCTAATAACGAGGTCAACAGCTAATAACGCGAGGTCAACAGATAATAACGCGGGGTAAAGAGCTAATAACACAAGGTCAACAGCTAATAACGTGAGAACAACAGGTAATAACGCGAGGACAACAGCTAATAATGCGAGGACAACAGCTAATAACGCGAAGACAACAGCTAATAACGCGAGGACAACAGCTAATAACGCGAGGTCAACAGCTAATAACGCGAGGTCAACAGCTAATAACGCGAGGTCAACAGCTAATAACGCGAGGTCAACAGCTAATAACGCGAGGTCAATAGCTAATAACGCGAGGTCAACAGCTAATAACGCGAGGACAACAGCTAATAACGCGAGGACAACAGCTAATAACGCGAGGTCAACAGCTAATAACGCGAGGTCAACAAATAATAACACGAGGTCAACAGATAATAACGCGAAGACAACAGATAATAACGCGAAGACAACAGATAATACGAGGACAACAGCTAATAACGCGAGGGCAACAGGTAATAACACGAGGTCAACAGATAATACGAGGACAACAGCTAATGACGCGAGGGCAACAGATAATAACGAGAGAACAACAGATAATAACCCGAGGTCAACAGATAATAACACGAGGACAACAGATAATAACGCGAGGACTTAGATAATAACGCGAGGACAACAGATAATCACAAGAGGACAACAGATAATAACAGGAGGACAACAGATAATAACAAGAGGTCAACAGATAATAACAGGAGGACAACAGATAATATCACGGGGACATTAGACAATAACGCGAGGACAACAGATAATAACGCGAGGATAACAGATAATAACACGAGGACAACAGTTAATAACACGAGGTCAACAGATAATAACGCGAAGTCAACAGCTAATAACGCGAGATCAACAGATAATACCGCGAGGACAACAGCTAATAACGAGAATCAACAAATAAATAACACGAAAGTCAACAGATAATAACTCGAGGTCAACAGCTAATAAAGTGAGGTCAACAGATAATAACGAGAAGTCAACAAATAATAACACGAAGTCAACAGATAATAACGCGAAGACAACAGATAATAACACGAGATCAACAGATAATACGATGACAACAGCTAATAACGCGAGGGCAACAGATAATAACACGAGGTCAACAGATAATAACGCGAGAACAACAGATAATAAACTGAGGTAACATAATAACACGAGGAAACAGATAATAACGCGAGGACAATAGATAATAACGCGAAGACAACAGATAATAACACGAGGACAACAGATAATAACACGAGGACACCAGATAATAACGCGAGGTCAACAGCTAATAACACGAGGACAACAGCCATTAACGCGAGGTTAACAGATAATAACGCGAGGTCAACAGTTAATAACGCGAGGTCAACAGCTAATAACGAGGTCAACAGATAATAACGCGAGGTCAACAGATAATAACGCGTGGTCAACAGCTAATAACACGAGGACAACAGCCATTAACGCGAGGTTAACAGATAATAACGCGAGGTCAACAGTTAATAACGCGAGGTCAACAGCTAATAACGAGGTCAACAGCTAATAACGCGAGGTCAACAGATAATAACGCGAGGTCAAGAGCTAATAACGCAAGGACAACAGCTAATAACGCTAGGTCAACAGTTAATAACGCGAGGTAAACAGCTAAAACCACGAGGTCAACAACTAATAACACGTGGTCAACAGCTAATAACACGAGATCAACAGCTAATACGCGATGACAACAGCTAATAACGCGAGGACAACAGCTAATAACGCGAGGACAACAGCTAATAACGCGAGGTCAACAGCTAATAACGCGAGGACAACAGCTAATAACGAGAGGACAACAGCTAATAACGCGAGGACAACAGCTAATAACGCGAAGTCAACAGCTAATAACGCGAGGTCAACAAATAATAACACGAGGTCAACAGATAATAACGCGAAGACAACAGATAATAACGCGAGGTCAACAGCAAATAACGTGAGGTCAACAGATAATAACGCGAAGACAACAGATAATACGAGAACAACAGCTAATACGCCGAGGGCAACGATATAAACGAGAGGTCAACAGATAATACGAGGACAACAGCTAATAACGCGTGGGCAACAGATAATAACACGAAGTCAACAGATAATAACGCGAGAACAACAGATAATAACACGAGGTCAACAGATAATAACACGAGGACAACAGATAATAACGCGAGGACAATAGATAATAGCGCGAGGACAGATAATAACACGAGGACAAAAGATAAAACACGAGGACAAAACATATAACACGGGGACAACAGATAATATCACGGGGACATCAGATAATAACGAGAGGACAACAGATAATAACACGAGGACAACAGATAATAACACGAGGACAACAGATAATAACACGAGGACAACAGATAATAACGCGAGGACAAAAGATAATAACGCAAGGACAACAGATAATAACACGAGGTCAACAGATAATGACACGAGGACAACAGGTAATATGGCGGGGACAACAGCTAATAACGCGAAGTCAAAAGCTAATAACGCGAGGTCAACAGCTAATAACGCGAGGACAACGGCTAATAACGCGAGGTCAACAGCTAATAACGCGAAGTCAACAGCTAATAACGCGAGGTCTACAGCTAATAACTCGAGGACAACAGATAATAACGCAAGGTCAACAGCTAATAACGCGATGACAACAGATAATAACGTGAGATAAAAAACTAATAACGCGAGGCCAACAGCTAATAACGCGAAGTCAACAGCTAATAACTCGATGAAAACAGATAATAACGCGAAGTCAACAGCTAATAACGCGAGGTCAAAAACTAATAACGCGAGGAAAACAGCTAATAACGCGAGGCCAACAGCTAATAACGCGAAGTCAACAGCTAAAACCGCGAGGTCAACAGCTAATAACGCTAGGACAACAGATAATAACGCGATGTCAACAAAGAATAACGCGAGGACGACAGATAATAACGCGAGGGTCAACAGAAATACGCGAGGTAAAAAAACTAATACCGCGAGGACAACAGCTAATAACGCGAGGTCATCAGCTAATAACGCGAGGTCAACAGATAATAACGAGAGGAACAACATCTAATAACGCGAGGTCAACTGCTAATAACGCGAGGTCAACCAGATAATAACACAAGGACAACAGCTAATAACGCGAGGACAACAGCTAATAACGAGACGACAACAGCTAAATAACCGAGGGACAACAGCTAAAACGCGAGGTCAAAAACTAATAACGCGAGGGAGGAAAACAGCTAATAACGCGAGGCCAACAGCTAATATCGCGAAGTCAACAGCTAAAACCGCGAGGGTCAATGCTAATAACGCTAGGACAACAGATAATAACGCGATGTCAACAACTAATAAACGCTGAGGACGACAGATAATAACGCGAGGTCAACAGCTAATATCGCGAGGTCAAAACTAATACCGCGAGGACAACAGCTAATAACGCGAGGTCATCAGCTAATAACGCGAGGTCAACAGATAATATACGAGAGGACAACATCTAATAACGCGAGGTCAACTGCTAATAACGCGAGGTCAACCAGATAATAACACAAGGACAACAGCTAATAACGCGAGGACAACAGCTAATAACGAGGAGGGACAACAGCTAATAACGCGAGGACAACAGCTAATAACGCGAGGTCAACAGCTAATAACGCGAGGTCAATAGCTATAACGCGAGGTCAACAGCTAATAACGCGAGGTCAACAGCAATAACGCGAGGACAGCAGCTAATAACGAGAGGACAACAGCTAATAACGCGAGGTCAACAGCTAATATACGCGAGGTCAACAAAAATCACACGAGGTCAACAGATAATAACGCGAAGACAACAGATAATAACGCGAGGTCAACAGCTAATAACGTGAGGCCAACAGATAATAACGCGAAGACAACAGATAATACGAGGACAACAGCTAATAACGCGAGGGCAACAGATAATAACACGAGGTCAACAGATAATACGAGGACAACAGGAAATAACGCGAGTGCAATAGATAACAACACGAAGTCAACAGATAATTACGCGAGAACAACAGATAACAACACGAGGTCAACAGATAATAACAAGAGGACAACAGATAATAACGCGAGGACAATAGAAAATAACGCGAGGACAGCAGATAATAACACGAGGACAACAGATAATAACACGAGGACAACAGATAATAACACGAGGACAACAGATAATATCACGGGGACATCAGATAATAACGCGAGGACAACAGATAATAACACGAGGACAACAGTTAACACACACGAGGTCAACAGATAATAATGCGAGGACAAAAGATAATAACGCGAGGGCAACAGATAATAACACGAGGTCAACAGATAATATGAGGACAAACGCTTATAACGCGAGGGCAACAGATATAACACGAGTCAACAGATAATAACGCGAGAAACAACAGATAATAACACGAGGTCAACAGATAGTAACACGAGGACAACAGATAATAACGCGAGGACAATACATAATAACGCGAGGACAACAGATAATAACACGAGGACAACAGATAATAACACGAGGTCAACAGATAATAACACGAGGACAACAGATAATATCATGGGGACATCAGATAATAACGCGAGGACAACAGATAATAACACGAGGACAACAGTTAATAACACGAGGTCAACAGATAATAACGCGAGGACAAAAGATAA
>WNGS01163298.1:119032-150083 GCA_020271785.1 Procambarus virginalis | reverse complement strand
CAACAGATAATAACGCGAGGACAACAGCTAATAACGCGAGGTCAACAGATAATAACGCGAGGTCAAAAACTAATACCGCGAGGACAACAGCTAATAACGCGAGGTCAACAGATAATAACGCGAAGACAACAGATAATAACGCGAGGTCAACAGATAATAACGCGAGGACAACAGCTAATAACGCGAGGCCAACAGATAATAACACGAAGACAACAGATAATAACACGGGGACAACAGATAATAACGCGAGGACAACAGATAATAACACGAGGACAACAGATAATAACACGAGGACAACAGATAATAACACGAGGACAACAGATAATAACACGAGGAAAACAGATAATAACACGAGGACAACAGATAATAACACGAGGACAACAGATAATAACACAAGAACAACAGATAATAACACGAGGACAACAGATAACAACGCGAGGTCAACAGATAATAACGCGAGGTCAACAGTTAATAATGCGAGGACAACAGATAAAAACACGAGGACAACAGATTATAACACGAGGACAACAGATAATAACATCAGGTCAACAGCTAATAACGCGAGGTCAACAGATAATAATGCGAGGACAACAGTTAATAACGCGAGGTCAACAGATAATAATGAAATGCGAGGTCAACAGCTAACAACGCGAGGTCAACAGCTAATAACACGTGGTCAACATCTAATAACGCGAGGACCACAGCTAATAACGCGAGGACAACAGCTAAGAACGAGAGGTCAACAGATAATAATGCGAGGTCAAAAGCTAACAACGCGAGGTCAACAGCTAATAACACGAGGTCAACAGCTAATAACACGAGGTCAACAGATAATAACGCGAGGACAACAGTTAATAACGCGAGGACAACAGCTAATAACGCGAGGTCAACAGCTAATAACGCGAGGACAACAGCTAATAACGCGAGGTCAACAGCTAATAACGCGAGGTCAACAAATAATAACACGAGGTCAACAGAAAATAACGCGAAGATAACAAATAATAACGCGAGGTCAACAGCTAATAACGTGAGGTCAACAGCTAACAACACGAGGGCAACAGTTAATAACGCGAGGACAACAGATAATACGAGGACAACAGCTAATAACGCGAGGGCAACAGATAATAACACGAGGTCAACAGATAATAACGCGAGGACAACAGACAATAACACGAGGTCAACAGATAATAACACGAGGACAACAGATAATAACGCGAGGACAATAGATAATAACGCGAGGACAACAGATAATAACACGAGGACAACAGATAATAACACGAGGTCAACAGATAATAACACGAGGTCAACAGCTAATAACGCGAGGTCAACAGATAATAACACGAGGACAACAGATAATATCACGGGGACATCAGATAATAATGCGAGGACAACAGATAATAACACGAGGACAACAGTTAATAACACGAGGTCAACAGATAATAACGCGAGGACAACAGATAACAACGCGAGGACAACAGATAATAACACGATGTCAACAGATAATAACACGAGGACATCAGACAATAACACGAGGTCAACAGATAATAACGCGAGGACAACAGATAATAACGCGAGGACAACAGATAATAACAGGAGGTCAACAGATAATAACACGAGGACAACAGATAATAACGCGGGGACAACAGCTAATAACGCGAAGTCAACAGCTAATAACGCGAAGTCAACAGCTAATAACGCGAGGTTAACAGCTAATAACGCGAGGTCAACAGCTAATAACTCAAGGACAAAAGATAATAATGCAAGGTCAACAGCTAATAACGCGAGGACAACAGATAACGCGAGGTCAAAAACTAATAACGCGAGGCCAACAGCTAATAATGTTGGAAATTTCCAACACTTATCATCCATTATTATATTATGATAAATTACCATTACCTTACTAATTGAAGTAGTTCTTAACACCACTAACTGTAGTGTTAATATAATTTAATCTGAGCATATTGCTGATAATATTACTCCTGATAATGTAAATCGAGAGTTATTTATTGAAATTATTTAGTAACAGTTTTTATTCTGTTACGATCAGATAATAACGAGAGTAAATCGAGAGTTATTAATTGAAATTATTTAGTAACAGTTTTTATTCTGTTACGATCAGATAATAACCGTAGTGTTATTATAATTTAATCTGAGCATATTGCTGATAATATTACTCCTGATAATGTAAATCGAGAGTTATTAATTGAAATTATTTAGTAACAGTTTTTATTCTGTTACGATCGAATGCTCTGGAGAAGTATAAATATTATCTCCATTTCTCGTTAGAGATCATTTATCGAGAATATTATAATTATTAAATCCCTATAATTCCAACCCAGTTCATATTATCGCATTTCATCCATAATTGCGCGGAAAAGAATAATTCGTGTTTAATAATTTCCGTGGTGAATGCGAGAGCGGGCAGGAGGGAGGCGAAGACGCCATTACTCAACAAGGCTTGGTGACAAGGCAGCGTGGGTGAAGCACATGGCAGTTGCTGGGAATTCTTATCGACAAGAATTACGTTGATACCCAGTTAATAAGTGAAATTTACTTGCCTATGTGTTATCTAGTGCCTCATCAGTTAATAACGCGTCTACAATTAGTACCAGGATTCGCAATTAAGTGTGCACAGCAGTGAACATTGAGTCCGGCAGACGCGAATTTCGGCAGACCTCAGTACTCGGTTACGCTCACAAGTATTTCCTAGTTGATGCATCAAAGTAGGTAGTACATTTGTGAGTAGTTTGTCGTCAGGAAGAATGAACATCAAAAATAACATGTTAGTAATGTTTATCACTCATCTCAGTTTCATGAATATCTGAACATAATTTGTAGCCTAGTCAATTGCTACTGTATATTTCTTGCTTACAGCATGTATTTGAGGTGCCAGCAAGATTCTCATCAATCGTGTTATTTACCTCGAGTGCTTTCTCTATGGGGATTCCGTGACCACGAGGACGAATGATGAACTGGCGTTAGAAATCGTCTTACAGCTAGACACATTTTTCTTATAAATTTATTCAATTTGATTATTGCTTCTATAATTCATATAGCAATTTCCATAGAATGATTATTGCCAGAGTTGGTAATTAATGTTTATGCAATAACTGTGCTCAATATTTATGCTCAGTGATTAATGATGATCAATGATTATAATAATAATTTGATTACCATATATTTGAATATATTGTAGTTAGATTTACCATGTTATTAATACCACAATGAACTAGTGACGAACCACACTGGTTCCTAGATATATATGAACTTCTAGAAATAACCCCCCAATGTTGATATTTGAGGCTTTGGCTTTAATTAATAATTACAGTCTTCATTATTTTCTAGTGATTATTTCTTAAATGAGTTTCCATAGACACTGGTTCTCTAGTGTCATTCTAATGATCACTTTTATTTGTTTTCCCTCTTTTCTCAAAAGTGGGTGGTCCTTCGAGTTATTTCAATACAATAATTAAATAATTTAATTTCTGAGTTCAAGCCCCAGATACCCAACAAATAACGGGAGGTCAAAAACTAATAACGCGAAGTCAACAGCTAATAACGCGAGGTCAACAGCTAATAACGCGAGGACAACAGATAATACCGCGAGGTCAACAGCTAATAACGCGAGGACAACAGATAATAACGCAAGGTCAACAGCTAATAACGCGAGGGCAACAGATAATACCGCGAGGTCAACAGCTAATAACGCGTGGACAACAGCTAATAACGCGAGGGCAACAGCTAATAACGTGAAGACAACAGATAATAACGCGAGGTCAACAGATAATGATGCGAGGACAACAGCTAATAACGCGAGGCCAATAGATAATAACACGAGGACAACAGATAATAACACGGGGACAACAGATAATAACGCGAGGACAACAGATAATAACACGAGGACAACAGATAATAACACGAGGACAACAGATAATAACACGAGGAAAACAGATAATAACACGAGAACAACATATAATAACACGAGGACAACAGATAACAACGCGAGGTCAACAGATAATAACGCGAGGTCAACAGTTAATAATGCGAGGACAACAGTCAATAACGCGAGGTCAACAGATAATAATGAAATGCGAGGTCAACAGCTAACAACGCGAGGTCAACAGGTAATAACACGTGGTCAACAGCTAATAACGCGACGACAACAGCTAATAACGCGAGGACAACAGGTAATAACACGTGGTCAACAACTAATAACGCGACGACAACAGCTAATAACGCGAGGACAACAGCTAAGAACGAGAGTTCAACAGATATTAATGCGAGGTCAAAAGCTAACAACGCGAGGTCAACAGCTAATAACACGAGGTCAACAGCTAATAACACGAGGTCAACAGCTAATAACGCGAGGTCAACAGCTAATAACACGAGGACAACAAATAATAACGCGAGGTCAACAGCTAATAACGTGAGGTCAACAGCTAACAACACGAGGACAACACATAATAACACGAGGTCACCAGATAATAACACGAGGACAACAGATAATAACACGAGGACAACACATAATAACACGAGGTCAACTGATAATAACGCGAGGACAACAGATAATAACGCGAGGACAACAGATAATAACAGGAGGTCAACAGATAATAACACGAGGACAACAGATAATAACGCGGGGACAACAGCTAATAACGCGAAGTCAACAGCTAATAACGCGAGGTCAACAGCTAATAACGCGAGGTCAACAGCTAATAACTCAAGGACAAAAGATAAAAACGCAAGGTCAACAGCTAATAACGCGAGGACAACAGATAATAACTCGAGGTCAAAAACTAATAACGCGAGGCCAACAGCTAATAACGCGAGGTCAAAAATTAATAACGCGAAGTCAACAGCTAATAACGCGAGGTCAACAGCTAATAACGCGAGGACAACAGATAATACCGCGAGGTCAACAGCTAATAACGCGAGGACAACAGATAATAACGCAAGGTCAACAGCTAATACCGCGAGGTCAAAAACTAATACCGCGAGGACAACAGCTAATAACGCGAGGTCAACAGCTAATAACGTGAGGTCAACAGATAATAACGAGAGAACAACATCTAATAACGAGAGGTCAACAGCTAATAACGCGAGGTCAACAGATAATAACACGAGGACAACAGCTAATAACACGAGGACAACAGCCAATAACGCGAGGTCAACAGATAATAACGAGAGGACAACATCTAATAACGCGAGGTCAACAGCTAATAACGCGAGGTCAACAGATAATAACACGAGGACAACAGCTAATAACACGAGGACAACAGCCAATAACGCGAGGTCAACAGATAATAACGCGAGGTCAACAGTTAATAACGCGAGGTCAACAGCTAATAACGAGGTCAACAGCTAATAACGCTAGGACAACAGATAATAACACGAGGTCAACAGCTAATAACGCGAGGTCAACAGCTAACAACGCGAGTTCAACACATAATAACACGTGGTCAACAGCTAATAACGCGAGGACAACAGCTAATAACGCGAGGACAACAGCTAATAACGAGAGGTCAACAGATAATAATGCGAGGTCAACAGCTAACAACGCGAGGTCAACAGCTAATAACGAGAGGTCAACAGATAATAATGCGAGGTCAACAGCTAATAACGAGAGGTCAACAGATAATAATGCGAGGTCAACAGCTAATAACACGAGGTCAACAGCTAATAACGCGAGGACAACAGCTAATAACACGAGTACAACAGCTAATAACGCGAGGTCACCAGCTAATAACGCGAGGTCAACAGCTAATAACGCGAGGACAACAGCTAATAACGCGAGGACAATAGCTAATAACGCTTCGTCAACAGCTAATAACGCGAGGTCAACAAATAATAACACGAGGTCAACGGATAATAATGCGAAGACAACAGATAATAACGCGAGGTCAACAAGTAATAACACGTGGTCAACAGATAATAACGCGAGGACAACAGATAATAAAGCGAGGTCAACAAATAATAACGCGAGGACAACAGATAATAACACGAGGTCAACAGCTAATAACGTGAGGTCAACAGCTTACAACACGAGGTCAACAGCAAATAACCCGAGGTCAACAGATAATAACACGAGGACAACAGATAATAACACGAGGACAACAGATAATAACACGGGGACATCAGATAATAACGCGAGGACAAAAGATAATAACACGAGGACAACAGTTAATAACACGAGGTCAACAGATAATAACGCGAGGACAACAGATAATAACGCGAGGACAACAGATAATAACACGAGATCAACAGATAATAACACAAGGTCAACAGCTAATAACGCGAAGTCAACAGCTAATAACGCGAGGTCAACAGCTAATAACTCGAGGACAACAGATAATAACGCGAGTTCAACAGCTAATAACGTGTGGACAACAGATAATAACGCGAGGCCAACAGTTAATAACGCGAGGTCAAAAACTAATAACGCGAGGACAACAGCTAATAAAGCGAGGCCAACAGCTAATAACGCGAAGTCAACAGCTAATAACGCGAGGTCAACAGTTAATAACGCGAGGACAACAGATAATAACGCGAGGTCAACAGCTAAAAACGCGAGGAAAACAGATAATAACGCGAGGTCAACAGATAATAACGCGAGGTCAAAAACTAATACCGCGAGGACAACAGCTAATAACGCGAGGTCAACAGCTAATAACATGAAGACAACAGATAATAACGCGAGGTCAACAGATAATGATGCGAGGACAACAGCTAATAACGCGAGGCCAACAGATAATAACACGAGGACAACAGATAATAACACAGGGACAACAGATAATAACNTAGACTGTGTTGTGATAGAACAAGATGCCATATTTGTTCACCCCTCCCCCCTTTCCCATCATCCCCTCCCCTCCTCTCTCTCCTTTCCCTCCGTCTCTACCCCTTCTATCCTCTCCTCTCCTCTCCTCTCTCCTACCTCTCTTCCCACCACCCATTACACTGAACTAGGCATTAGCGCGAAAATACTTCAACGAGAGGGTCACAAGTTGAAGGGGTGTACAGAGATCGCGAAATGTTTGTCACGCGAAGTCAGATTTTGCGGGATGTTTTTTCATGAAATGTCAGTAATTTGTGAGAGGGGCGTTCACGAAAATGAGAGGGAGAGAATTGTTTTCTTTAGAAGGTCTACCTACCTTCAGCTTTGATGTCCAAAGGGCTTGGAAAGGATGGGGGAGGTAGAGGGATGGGGAGATGAAATTCAGGAAGAGGATGCGGGTGTAGAGAGAGAGGAGGTTTGAAAGTTCGGTGGCCTGTCCACCATGGGTTGACATGTGTATGTGTCGTTTGTTTGCGTATGTTATGTTGGGTTGTCAGTACATTGGCTGGGGGGGCTAGTGTTTGTGACCTTGCTGGTGTCCTAAAGCACTAGAGCCGATGGAGTTGGCTGAGGGAGGTTAAACTTAGCAACATCAGAGTAGTTACACTTCTGATAGCACAACAAATGTTTTTTGGTTTTGTATTAGTTTTATTTGTTTATATATATATATATATATATATATATATATATATATATATATATATATATATATATATATATTATACATATATTTATATATTTATTTTTTTGTATTTTTTTTTTTGTATTTATTTATTTTCTTTATTCTTCATTTGGTGTAGATCGGGTCCGGGATGGGCCACTCATCTGGGTCGTCTGGCAGGCCGCTTAGTATTTGAGGTCTTGGGAAGGCCTCATCGTGGATGTGTCTGATCACTTTTTGTTGGAGAGTGATTCTTCTGGTTCTGTGTGGTGGCTCGTGGATCTCGTAGTCACTGGTGGTGTTTTCTGCTACGTAGGGATCTTCGGGGTCTGGGATATACATATTCTTCATGCGGTACAGCTGTCTTCTGGTCAGGTAGCTGAGCCTGATGTTCATTGGCTTCATGTTGAGCGTCTCGTGGATTTGGTCAGTTCTTACCCTGTCCATCAGTGTCAGTCCCTCCGCAAAGCGAAGTGCTTTATTTTGTACCCGTTGGATCTTCAGCATGTTGGATTTGTTGGAGAGGTTCAGGGGGACGTAAGGGTATTCCAGGCTAGGCCTTATAATCCTTCTGTACAGGTGGAGCTTGATGTGGGATGGGGCTTGCTTGAAGCGGAAGAGCCTCGCCAGTGAACCCCGGGCCAACGCTGTCTTCTGGGATACGAACAGGGAGGAGTTGAGTAGCCTGTTGAAGTTGTATCCGAGCACTGTGTTGGAGTTTGAGATGGCTATGGGTTCGCCCCTGAGTCTTATCCCCCCCTCATTTTCAATTGAGAAGGCCATACATCCAACAGTGCTTAATTGGATCTTTTCTGGGTTAGTGGTGATCCTCCATTTCCTTTCCCAGTTAGCAGTCCTGGCTAGTTCTACGTTTGCCTTACGGGTTACAGTTGCATGCTTGGTCGCTTGGCTGCTTGGGTTAGATGTTATTACGTGTGTTACGTCGTCCGCAAATTGCACGATGATGGTGTCCCTATACTCTGGTTGGGGCAGGTCGTTTACAAAGATGTTGAAGAGAACGGGGCTCCAGCATGACCCTTGGGGGACTCCAGCTGTTGGGGTGAAGGTTGCGGACTCTTTCGCCTTGAAGCTGGGGGTAACTTGCCTATTCTTCAGGAAATTTCTGATCAGCCTGAGGAGGGTCCAGTTTTGCGCTGGTAAGTCTGCTAATTTGTACACAAGACCATCATGCCATAGGCTGTCGAAGGCCTTGTGTACATCCCTCGTCGCAATCAAAGCTACCTGTTTTTGCTTGCGAATTGAGCTTACGGCGTCTTAGATGATGTTTATTGCGTGGTGGGTTGATCTATGTGCTCGAAAGCCAAACTGTTTTTCTGTAAAGAGGTTGTTGTACTCCATGTAGTAGTTAAGACGGTTTGACACGATTTTTTCAAAGCACTTGCCAATTATGTCTAAGAGGGAGATTGGACGGTAGTTACCAGGTTGGTGGGGGTCTTTCTTGGGTTTGGGGATGAATATCATCTTGGCTGACTTGAATGCTACAGGAATGTGACCCGATACCAGCATAGCGTTGAATAGGTTGAGTGGGGATTGCAGAAGATTGCCTGGTAGAAGTTTGATCTGCAACGCTTTGATCCCCGATGGTCCTGGGGCCTTATCTCGGATGATTTTGATGACTCCTTTCATCTCTAACATAGTTATGGGTCTTGTTAGAGGGTGGTCGTCTTCTAGGGTTGTCAGGTCTATCAGAGGGGTGCTGTGAAGGGAGGCGGCGTTTTCTGTTGTCCATTGGTTGACACGTTCAAAGTGAGTGTTGTTGAAGGCTCTGCTGTTAGAAGCCGTGAGTGTCTTCTTCCATACTGCGCCCATGAGGTCAGCCTGGTCTTGTGGGTCTTCTATTTTTTCTTGTTGCTCCTCGTCATCTTCGTCAAGGAATGTGTGTGTACAAGGTGGGTGAGGCTGGGGTTAACCGAACCCAAGAGCTGTCTGATCTTGCGCCAGAAAGCTCCCGGCTCCCTTTTGTACTGGTTGGCCTGCCTCACAAGGGTTCCCCATATGTAGCTCTTGTGAGTCAGCGTTAGGTCAATGGTTTCCCTTCTGAGTGTTTCTAGGGTCAACGCTGGTGGCTGGCCAGTTTGGTAGTGGCTTTGGCAGGCTCGCTGGTACTCATTCATTTTGCCTCTGATTTCTCGGGTCAGTTTATATTGGTGGTAGGTCCTTGTGGTGGATATTTCGCAGGTGGCCTCAGTTGCGAGCTGGATGCGGTTGTGGATGGTGTTTACTGCTTGGTCGATTGTTTGAGTTGGGAGGTTTTCGAACTCAATGATGGGGTCGTCAGCAAGAAAGGTGTCATAGTCCCGGGCACGTATGGTTTCAAGTCTGGGCCTGGGAGGTGCCACATACCTGAAGGGGGATGCTTGGAGGGTTGTGACCACAGGGATGTGGTCCGACCCCACGTTCTTGCCTGGGGTTACTCTGCAGTGGAACAGGTCACAATCTCTGTTGGTCAGCACTATGTCAGGGGTGCCCCTCACATTGCCCGCAAAGAACGTCTTAAAGTGGGGGCCTTGGAAGGAGAGGTCCCGGTTTTGCATTAAATTGAAGAGCTGCCTGCCCTTTAGATCTGGCCTGGCAGGAGCGTTGAATAAGGCCTGATGGTGGGCATTCAGGTCTCCTGCGATGATTGTAGGGAGGTTCCTGTCGAGCAGCCTGTTCAGAGGGATGGAGGGGAGGTAGGCCAGTCTAGGTGGTAGATATGCGGTGCAGACGATGAGGGGGCCGTGTGAAGTGGTGAGTTCTATTGCAAGAAAGTGGTCATCTTCTATGAGGATGGGGCGGTAAGAGAGCCCTCTTCTTATTAGTATTGCCACCCCACTGTGCATCCCCCTGTTGACTTCCCTGGTGGAATATCCCCAGATAGAGATGTGCTGGTCCTGTCTAACCGCTGTTTCATTGAGTAAGATAATATCTGGGTTAAGTCTGGCTACCTCCAGAGTGAGAAGGTATCTGTTGTTGAAGTAATGTTTGATGTTCACCTGGAGAATTGTGATCCCCATTATTGGTTATGAGACGTATGTGTTTGTTTGGCTCGAGCGCCAGTGTTATTGTAATCGGTTTGGCTACTGCTATTTATGGAGGTAGAGGGTAAATCTTTTGAGTCAGGGATCTTGTTCCTGGTTCCGGCAGGGAATTGGTTGGGGATCCCTACACGTTGCTGTGCCATTGCGTGGGTCTTCGGAGTCGTTGCTTTTCATGAATTCCACGTCAGTAGTGCTAGAGTCGCTCGTTGGTGGGGAAATAGGGGGGCTTCTTGCCCTTCCCCTGTCCTCAGGGGATGAGCTTCGGCTGTGAGTGTTGGTCCTAAGCCTCTTGGCACCGCGTTGTGTGGAGCTTATTGTTGTGGGACTGCGGTTTGAGGGGCGCATCATGCGCCTAGAGTTTCGGATGGCAAGGGAGGCTGTGAGGGCTTTGAGTATAATCCCGTCTGGGATTGCTGCAGGAAGGGTGGACCTGGGTGTTTGCCAAATTGCCGGGGTGGAGGGGCCGGGGTGGTTCTGGGAGTTTGGTGTCTCCTGGGCGTTGGTTGAGGCCTGGAGACAGGGATAACTAGGGTTGGGGTTGTTGGGTTGTGATTGGGCCTGACCGGCGGTTGTTGAGATGTTAGGAGTCAAGTAGGCAAGCGAGTCCTCGGACATGTGGACCGGGGGCAGGCCATTGTCCTTACTAAGTGTATTCCAGAAACCCAAGAGCTTCACCGGGTTGTCTGGAAATTGGATTTGTGCAAATGTTAGTAGTTCTGCCCCTAAGCTGTAGTTAGGCTCAGGGTTTGGTGCGAGAGAGTTAGGTGTTGAGGTCTGTTGTGCATGGTTCTGGGTTTGCTCCGGTATAACCGTGGGATTATGGGAATGTTGGTTGCTCTGGTGTCCCCCTTGAGCGACCGACTGGACCTGTTGTTGGTTGGGGTTACCCCAGGGATTTAATGGTGGAGGAGGGGCAGGAACGGTAATAGCTGCTTGTTGACGGGCTGCTGTTGCCGTTTCTTGTAATTCCTTGATTGCATCCTGCCTACGAGGACATAGATGCGAGATTGTAATGTGTGGACCATTGCATAGAGCACATTTGGGTGTTGGGCTTGTGCATTCCCTGTAGTTGTGTTCCCCCGTGCACCTGCTGCACTTGGGGGTTCCATTGTTGCATGCACTGGAATAGTGGTTATACTGAAAGCATTTGAAGCATTGCTTAAGCTTGTAGAACCTCTGTGGGTTGATTTTGTCAGGTTCAGCCTTGATGCCAAATGCAGAAAAGCCTTAGGTGCAGACTTGTGTTGCTTGCTCCAGTGTAGCCAGAGTAAATTTCAGTACTTGATTGTTGCTGGACTGCGCTGTGAATCTGTAGGCATGAAGTATTTGAACATCAGTGTTTTTCCTCTATATTTCTGCAATTATTTCTTCAAGTGAGTGATCCATGATGATGTTATGGATCCTATGAACAAAGATGGTGCGTTTGGCTTGGAATTCGGCTGGGGGGTAGACAGTGATCTTCTTCTCCTTTAGTTTGTTCAGGTTGTCGGTCGAAAGGAGGTCTGGAAGGTCTGCATTGGGTACCAACAAGATGGCTCCATTCGCGATTTTGTACACATTTTTGTAAGTAATCTGGGTGGTCTCATGGACCACCTCAAGTAGTTGGGCTGGAGTTCGAGCCCGACCAGATTCGTCTGTGAATCTGACTTTGGTCGCCATGGCTTTGTGGGGCCAGGCAGCCTATTCTAAGCTATACTATGGTGGGTGGATGTGAGTTGTCCAGGTAGACTAAGTGGATGGTGGAGTTAGTTCGGCCGAGGCCTCTAACTTCTAGTTGTTAGGCAACTAGAGCTACTAGACAAGGTGGTAATTGAACCTATCGATAGCCTAAGCCTGCTACAAGGCTGTTAGATGCCCGATCAAACCTCTGCGAGAATTTCAAGAACCCGGTTTTGGCTACCGCTCGGGAATGATCGTTTGGAGTGGCGAAATACAAGAGGTAGAAACAGTTTAGAAAGATAGCCTTATTCACATCTTAATTCTGTGATTAGTAGGTTATATGTCTACCTTCTGTCTATAGCCAGGCTTCCTGCTTGGTGATCTGATCATCCAGGCTGTTGGACGCCGCAGTGTGACCACGGACTGCTCAATCAGACATTCTTTGTGGAGGTGTTTTATCAAGTTCTCTTTTGAACATTGTGAGAAGTTAGGTCGGTTAATAACGCGAGGTCAACAGCTAATAACGCGAGGTCAACAGCTAATAACGCGAGGTCAACAGATAATACCGCGAGGTCAACAGCTAATAACACGAGGACAACAGCCATTAACGCGAGGTTAACAGATAATAACGCGAGGTCAACAGCTAATAACGCGAGGTCAACAGCTAATAACGCGAGGTCAACAGCTAATAACGCGAGGACAACAGCTAATAACGCGAGGTCAACAGCTAATAACGCGAGAACAACAGCTAATAACGCGAGAACAACAGCTAATAACGCGAGGACAACAGCTAATAACGCGAGGACAACAGCTAATAACGCGAAGACAACAGCTAATAACGCGAGGACAACAGCTAATAACGCGAGGTCAACAGCTAATAACGCGAGGTCAACAGCTAATAACGCGAGGTCAACAGCTAATAACGCGAGGTCAACAGCTAATAACGCGAGGTCAACAGCTAATAACGCGAGGTCAACAGCTAATAACGCGAGGTCAACAGCTAATAACGCGAGGTCAACAGCTAATAACGCGAGGTCAACAGCTAATAACGCGAGGTCAACAGCTAATAACGCGAGGTCAACAGCTAATAACGCGAGGTCAACAGCTAATAACGCGAGGTCAACAGCTAATAACGCGAGGACAACAGCTAATAACGCGAGGTCAACAGCTAATAACGCGAGGACAACAGCTAATAACGCGAGGTCAACAGCTAATAACGCGAGGTCAACAGCTAATAACGCGAGGACAACAGCTAATAACGCGAGGACAACAGCTAATAACGCGAGGACAACAGCTAATAACGCGAGGACAACAGCTAATAACGCGAGGACAACAGCTAATAACGCGAGGTCAACAGCTAATAACGCGAGGTCAACAGCTAATAACGCGAGGTCAACAGCTAATAACGCGAGGTCAACAGCTAATAACGCGAGGACAACAGCTAATAACGCGAGGACAACAGCTAATAACGCGAGGTCAACAGCTAATAACGCGAGGTCAACAAATAATAACACGAGGTCAACAGATAATAACGCGAAGACAACAGATAATAACGCGAGGTCAACAGATAATAACGCGAGGTCAACAAATAATAACACGAGGTCAACAGATAATAACGCGAAGACAACAGATAATAACGCGAGGTCAACAGCTAATAACGTGAGGTCAACAGATAATAACGCGAAGACAACAGATAATACGAGGACAACAGCTAATAACGCGAGGGCAACAGATAATAACACGAGGTCAACAGATAATCGAGGAGACAACAGCTAATAACGCGAGGGCAACAGATAATAACACGAGGTCAACAGATAATAACGCGAGAACAACAGATAATAACACGAGGTCAACAGATAATAACACGAGGACAACAGATAATAACGCGAGGACATTAGATAATAACGCGAGGACAACAGATAATAACACGAGGACAACAGATAATAACACGAGGACAACAGATAATAACACGAGGACAACAGATAATATCACGGGGACATCAGATAATAACGCGAGGACAACAGATAATAACNACACGAGGACAACAGATAATAACGCGAGGACAACAGATAATAACGCGAGGTCAACAGCTAATAACACGAGGACAACAGCCATTAACGCGAGGTTAACAGATAATAACGCGAGGTCAACAGTTAATAACGCGAGGTCAACAGCTAATAACGAGGTCAACAGATAATAACGCGAGGTCAACAGATAATAACGCGTGGTCAACACCTAATAACACGAGGACAACAGCCATTAACGCGAGGTTAACAGATAATAACGCGAGGTCAACAGTAATAACGCGAGGTCAACAGCTAATAACGAGGTCAACAGCTAATAACGCGAGGTCAAGAGCTAATAACGCAAGGACAACAGCTAATAACGCGAGGTCAACAAATAATAACACGAGGTCAACAGATAATAACGTGAAGACAACAGAAAATAACGCGAGGTCAACAGCTAATAACGTGAGGTCAACAGATAATAACGCAAAGACAACAGATAATAACGCAAGGTCAACAGCTAATAACGCGAGGACAACAGATAATAACGCGAGGTCAACAGCTAATAACGCGAGGTCAAAAACTAATAACGCGAGGACAACAGCTAATAACGCGAGGACAACAGCTAATAACGCGAGGTCAACAGCTAATACGCGAGGTCAACAGCTAATAACGCGAGGACAACAGCTAATAACGCGAGGACAACAGCTAATAACGCGAGGACAACAGCTAATAACACGAAGACAACAGCTAATAACGCGAGGACAACAACTAATAACGCGAGGTCAACAGCTAATAACGCGAGGTCAACAGCTAATAACGCGAGGACAACAGCTAATAACGCGAGGACAACAGCTAATAACGCGAGGACAACAGCTAATAACGCGAGGACAACAGCTAATAACGCGAGGACAACAGCTAATAACGCGAGGACAACAGCTAATAACGCGAGGTCAACAGCTAATAACGCGAGGTCAACAGCTAATAACGCGAGGTCAACAGCTAATAACGCGAGGTCAACAATAATAACACGAGATCAACAGATAATAACGCGAGGTCAACAGTAATAACGCGAGGTCAACAGATAATAACGCGAGGACAACAGATAATAACGCGAGGTCAACAGAAATACGAGGACAACAGCTAATAACGCGAGGCAACAGATAATAACACGAGGTCAACAGATAATAACGCGAGGACAACAGATAATAACGCGAGGACAACAGATAATAACGCGAGGACAACAGATAATAACGCGAGGTCAACAGCTAATAACGCGAGGACAACAGCTAATAACGCGAGGTCAACAGATAATAACGCGAGGACAACAGATAATAACGCGAGGACAACAGCTAATAACGCGAGGTCAACAGCTAATAACGCGAGGTCAACAGCTAATAACGCGAGGACAACAGCTAATAACGCGAGGTCAACAGCTAATAACGCGAGGTCAACAGCTAATAACGCGAGGTCAACAGCTAATAACGCGAGGACACAGCTAATAACGCGAGGACAAAAGCTAATAACGCGAGGACAACAGCTAATAACGCGAGGACAACAGCTAATAACGCGAGGACAACAGCTAATAACGCGAGGTCAACAGCTAATAACGCGAGGTCAACAGCTAATAACGCGAGGTCAACAGCTAATAACGCGAGGTCAACAGCTAATAACGCGAGGTCAACAGCTAATAACGCGAGGTCAACAAATAATAACACGAGATCAACAGATAATAACTCGAGGTCAACAGCTAATAACGTGAGGTCAACAGATAATAACGCGAAGACAACAGATAATAACACGAGGTCAACAGATAATACGAGGACAACAGCTAATAACGCGAGGGCAACAGATAATAACACGATGTCAACAGATAATAACGCGAGAACAACAGATAATAACACGAGGACAACAGATAATAACACGAGGACAACAGATAATAACGCGAGGTCAACAGCTAATAACACGAGGACAACAGCCAATAACGCGAGGTCAACAGATAATAACGCGAGGTCAACAGATAATAACGCGAGGTCAACAGCTAATAACACGAGGACAACAGCCAATAACGCGAGGTTAACAGATAATAACGCGAGGTCAACAGTTAATAACGCGAGGTCAACAGCTAATAACGAGGTCAACAGCTATTAACGCGAGGTCAACAGATAATAACGCGAGGTCAAGAGCTAATAACGCAAGGACAACAGCTAATAACGCGAGGTCAACAGTTAATAACGCGAGGTAAACTGCTAATAACACGAGGTCAACAACTAATAACACGTGGTCAACAGCTAATAACGCGAGGTCAACAGCTAATACGCGAGGACAACAGCTAATAACGCGAGGACAAAAGCTAATAACGCGAGGACAACAGATAATAACGCGAGGTCAACAGATAATAACGCGAGGACAACAGATAATAACGCGAGGACAACAGCTAATAACGCGAAGTCAACAGCTAATAACGCGAGGTCAACAGCTAATAACTCGAGGACAACAGATAATAACGTGAGGTCAAAAACTAATAACGCGAGGCCAACAGCTAATAACGCGAAGTCAACAGCTAATAACTCGATGACAACAGATAATAACGCGAGGTCATCAGCTAATAACGCGAGGTCAAAAACTAATAACGCGAAGACAACAGCTAATAACGCGAGGCCAACAGCTAATAACGCGAAGTCAACAGCTAATAACGCGAGGTCAACAGCTAATAACGCGAGGACAACAGCTAATAACGCGAGGACAACAGCTAATAACGCGAGGACAACAGCTAATAACGCGAAGACAACAGCTAATAACGCGAGGACAACAGTTAATAACGCGAGGTCAACAGCTAATAACGCGAGGTCAACAGCTAATAACGCGAGGTCAACAGCTAATAACGCGAGGTCAACAGCTAATAACGCGAGGTCAACAGCTAATAACGCGAGGACAACAGCTAATAACGCGAGGACAACAGCTAATAACGCGAGGTCAACAGCTAATAACGAGAGGTCAACAAATAATAACACGAGGTCAACAGATAATAACGCGAGGTCAACAGCTAATAACGTGAGGTCAACAGATAATAACGCGAAGACAACAGATAATAACACGAGGTCAACAGATAATACGAGGACAAAAGATAATAACGCGAAGACAACAGATAATAACACGAGGACAACAGATAATAACACGAGGACAACAGATAATAACGCGAGGTCAACAGCTAATAACACGAGGACAACAGCCATTAACGCGAGGTTAACAGATAATAACGCGAGGTCAACAGTTAATAACGCGAGGTCAACAGCTAATAACGAGGTCAACAGATAATAACGCGAGGTCAACAGATAATAACGCGAGGTCAACAGCTAATAACGCGAGGACAACAGCCAATAACGCGAGGTCAACAGATAATAACGCGAGGTCAACAGTTAATAACGCGAGGTCAACAGCTAATAACGAGGTCAACAGCTAATAACGCGAGGTCAACAGATAATAACGTGAGGTCAAAAACTAATAACGCGAGGACAACAGCTAATAACGCGAAGTCAACAGCTAATAACTCGAGGACAACAGATAATAACGCGAGGTCAACAGCTAATAACGCGAGGTCAAAAGCTAATAACGCGAAGACAACAGCTAATAACGCGAGGTCAACAGCTAATAACGCGAAGGTCAACAGCTAATAACGCGAGGTCAACAGCTAATAACGCGAGGACAACAGCTAATAACGCGAGGACAACAGCTAATAACGCGAGGACAACAGCTAATAACGCGAAGACAACAGCTAATAACGCGAGGACAACAGCTAATAACGCGAGGTCAACAGCTAATAACGCGAGGTCAACAGCTAATAACGCGAGGTCAACAGCTAATAACGCGAGGTCAACAGCTAATAACGCGAGGTCAACAGCTAGTAACGCGAGGTCAACAAATAATAACACGAGATCAACAGATAATAACTCGAGGTCAACAGCTAATAACGTGAGGTCAACAGATAATAACGCGAAGACAACAGATAATAACACGAGGTCAACAGATAATACGAGGACAACAGCTAATAACGCGAGGGCAACAGATAATAACACGAGGTCAACAGATAATAACGCGAGAACAACAGATAATAACACGAGGACAACAGATAATAACACGAGGACAACAGATAATAACGCGAGGTCAACAGCTAATAACACGAGGACAACAGCCATTAACGCGAGGTCAACAGATAATAACGCGAGGTCAACAGATAATAACGCGAGGTCAACAGCTAATAACACGAGGACAACAGCCAATAACGCGAGGTTAACAGATAATAACGCGAGGTCAACAGTTAATAACGCGAGGTCAACAGCTAATAACGAGGTCAACAGCTATAACGCGAGGTCAACAGATAATAACGCGAGGTCAAGAGCTAATAACGCAAGGACAACAGCTAATAACGCGAGGTCAACAGCTAATAACGCGAGGTAAACAGCTAATAACACGAGGTCAACAACTAATAACACGTGGTCAACAGCTAATAACGCGAGGTCAACAGCTAATACGCGAGGACAACAGCTAATAACGCGAGGACAACAGCTAATAACGCGAGGACAACAGCTAATAACGCGAGGTCAACAGCTAATAACGCGAGGACAACAGCTAATAACGCGAGGACAACAGCTAATAACGCGAGGACAAAAGATAATAACGCGAGGACAACAGATAATAACACGAGGTCAACAGATAATGACACGAGGACGACAGATAATAACGCGGGGACAACAGCTAATAACGCGAAGTCAACAGCTAATAACGCGAGGTCAACAGCTAATAACGCGAGGACAACAGATAATAACGCGAGGTCAAAAACTAATAACGCGAGGCCAACAGCTAATAACGCGAAGTCAACAGCTAATAACTCGATGACAACAGATAATAACGCGAGGTCAACAGCTAATAACGCGAGGTCAAAAACTAATAACGCGAAGACAACAGCTAATAACGCGAGGCCAATAGCTAATAACGCGAAGTCAACAGCTAATAACGCGAGGTCAACAGCTAATAACGCGAGGACAACAGCTAATAACGCGAGGACAACAGCTAATAACGCGAGGACAACAGCTAATAACGCGAAGACAACAGCTAATAACGCGAGGACAACAGTAATAACGCGAGGTCAACAGCTAATAACGCGAGGTCAACAGCTAATAACGCGAGGTCAACAGCTAATAACGCGAGGTCAACAGCTAATAACGCGAGGTCAACAGCTAATAACGCGAGGACAACAGCTAATAACGCGAGGACAACAGCTAATAACGCGAGGTCAACAGCTAATAACGCGAGGTCAACAAATAATAACACGAGGTCAAAAGATAATAACGCGAGGTCAACAGCTAATAACGTGAGGTCAACAGATAATAACGCGAAGACAACAGATAATAACACGAAGTCAACAGATAATACGAGGACAAAAGATAATAACGCGAAGACAACANAGGACAACAGCTAATAACGCGAGGTCAACAGCTAATAACATGAAGACAACAGATAATAACGCGAGGTCAACAGATAATGATGCGAGGACAACAGCTAATAACGCGAGGCCAACAGATAATAACACGAGGACAAAAGATAATAACACAGGGACAACAGATAATAACGCGAGGACAACAAATAATAACACGAGGACAACAGTTAATAACACAAGAACAACAGATAATAACACGAGGACAACAGATAACAACGCGAGGTCAACAGATAATAACGCGAGGTCAACAGTTAATAATGCGAGGACAACAGATAAAAATACGAGGACAACAGATAATAACACGAGGACAACAGATAATAACACGAGGTCAACAGCTAATAACGCGAGGTCAACAGATAATAACGCGAGGTCAACAGTTAATAACGCGAGGTCAACAGATAATAACGCGAGGTCAACAGCTAATAACACGAGGACAACAGATAATAATGTGAGGACAACAGATAATAACACGAGGTCAACAGCTAATAACGCGAGGTCAACAGCTAAAAACACGAGGTCAACAGTTAATAACGCGAGGTCAACAGCTAATAACGCGAGGTCAACAGTTAATAACGCGGGTTAACAGTTAATAACGCGAGGTCAACAGTTAATAACGCGGGTAACAGTAATAACGCGAGGTCAACAGCTAATAACGCGAGGTCAACAGTTAATAACGCGGGGTTAACAGTTAATAACGCGAGGTCAACAGCTAATAACACGAGGACAACAGATAATAACACGAGGTCAACAGCTAATAACGCGAGGTCAACAGATAATAACACGAGGACAACAGATAATATGACGGGGACATCAGATAATAATGCGAGGACAACAGATAATACCACGAGGACAACAGTTAATAACACGAGGTCAACAGATAATAACGCGAGGACAACACATAACAACGCGAGGACAACAGATAATAACACGAGGTCAACAGATAATAACGCGAGGACAACAGATAATAACGCGAGGACAACAGATAATAACAGGAGGTCAACAGATAATAACAGGAGGACAACAGATAATAACGCGGGGACAACAGCTAATAACGCGAAGTCAACAGCTAATAACGCGAGGTCAGCAGCTAATAACGCGAGGTCAACAGCTAATAACTCAAGGACAAAAGATAATAACGCAAGGTCAACAGCTAATAACGCGAGGTCAAAAACTAATAACGCGAAGTCAACAGCTAATAACGCGAGGTCAACAGCTAATAACGCGAGGACAACAGATAATAACGCGAGGTCAACAGCTAATAACGCGAGGACAACAGATAATAACGCAAGGTCAACAGCTAATAACGCGAGGTCAAAAACTAATACCGCGAGGACAACAGCTAATAACGCGAGGTCAACAGCTAATAACGTGAGGTCAACAGATAATAACGAGAGAACAACATCTAATAACGCGAGGTCAACAGCTAATAACGCGAGGTCAACAGACAATAACGCGAGGTCAACAGATAATACCGCGAGGACAACAGCTAATAACGCGAGGTCAACAGCTAATAACGCGAGGTCAACAGATAATAACGAGAGAACAACATCTAATAACTCGAGGTCAACAGCTAATAACGCGAGGTCAACAGCCAATAACGCGAGGTCAACAGATAATAACGAGGTCAACAGCTAATAACGCGAGGACAACAGATAATAACACGGGGTCAACAGCTAATAACGCGAGGTGAACGGCTAATAACGAGAGGTCATCAGATAATAATGCGAGGACAACAGCTAATAACGAGAGGTCAACAGATAATAATGAAATGCGAGGTCAACAGCTAACAACGCGAGTTCAACAGATAATAACACGTGGTCAACAGCTAATAACGCGAGGACAACAGCTAATAACGCGAGGACAACAGCTAATAACGAGAGGTCAACAGATAATAATGCGAGGTCAACAGCTAATAACGCGAGGACAACAGCTAATAACGCGAGGACAACAGATAATAACGCGAGGACAACAGCTAATAACGCGAGGTCAACAGCTAATAACGCGAGGTCAACAGCTAATAACGCGAGGACAACAGCTAATAACGCGAGGTCAACAGCTAATAACGCGAGGTCAACAGCTAATAACACGAGTACAACAGCTAATAACTCGAGGACAACAGATAATAACGCGAGTTCAACAGCTAATAACGTGGACAACAGATAATAACGCGAGGCCAACAGTCAATAACGCGAGGTCAAAAACTAATAACGCGAGGACAACAGGTAATAACGCGAGGCCAACAGCTTATAACGCGAAGTCAACAGCTAATAACGCGAGGTCAACAGCTAATAACGCGAGGACAACAGATAATAACGCGAGGTCAACAGCTAAAAACGCAAGGAAAACAGATAATAATGCTAGGTCAACAGATAACAACGCGAGGTCAAAAACTAATACCGCGAGGACAACAGCTAATAACGCGAGGTCAACAGCTAATGACGTGAAGACAACAGATAATAACGCTAGGTCAACCGATAATTACACGAGGACAACAGATAATAACACGAGGACTACAGATAATAACACGGGGACAACAGATAATAACGCGAGGACAACAGATAATAACATGAGGACAACAGATAATAACACAAGAACAACAGATAATAACACGAGGACAACAGATAACAACGCGAGGTCAACCGATAATTACGCGAGGTCAACAGTTAATAATGCGAGGACAACAGATAAAAATACGAGGACAACATATAATATCACGAGGACAACAGATAATATCACGAGGACAACAGATAATAACACGAGGTCAACAGCTAATAACGTGAGGTCAACAGCTAATAACGTGAGGTCAACAGATAATAACGCGAGGTCAACAGCTAATAACGCGAGGTCAACAGCTAATAACACGAGGGTCAACAGTTAATAACGCGAGGTCAAAAGCTAATAACGCGAGGTCAACAGTTAATAACGCGGGGTTAACAGTTAATAACGCGGAGTCAACAGTTAATAACGCGGGGTTAACAGTTAATAACGCGAGGTCAACAGCTAATAACACGAGGACCACAGATAGTAACGTGAGGACAATAGATGATAACGCGAGGACAACAGATAATAACACGAGGTCAACAGATAATAACACGAGGTCAACAGTTAATAACACGAGGTCAACAGTTAATAACACGAGGACAACAGCTAATAACACGAGGTCAACAGTTAATAAAGGTCAACAGCTAATAACACGAGGTCAACAGATAATAACGCGAGGTCAACAGCTAATAACACGAGGTCAACAGATAATAACACAGGTCAACAGCTAATAACACGAGGTCAACAGTTAATAACACGAGGACAACAGCTAATAACGCGAGGCCAATAGATAATAACACGAGGTCAACAGTTAATAACACGAGGTCAACAGTTAATAACACGAGGACAACAGCTAATAACACGAGGTCAACAGTAATAAAGGTCAACAGCTAATAACACGAGGTCAACAGCTAATAACACGAGGTCAACAGCTAATAACACGAGGTCAACAGATAATAACGCGAGGTCAACAGCTAATAACACAAGGTCAACAGCTAATAACACAAGGTCAACAGCTAATAACACGAGGTCAACAGTTAATAAAGGTCAACAGCTAATAACACAAGGTCAACAGTTAATAACGCGAGGTCAACAGCTAATAACGCGAGGTCAACAGCTAATAACGCGACGTCAACAGCTAATAACGTGAGGAAAACAACTAATAACGCGAGGTCAACAGCTAATAACGCGAGGTCAACAGCTAATAACGTGAGGAAAACAGCTAATAACGCGAGGTCAGCAGCTAATAACGCAAGGTCAACAGCTAATAACGTGAGGAAAACAGCTAATAACGCGAGGTCAACAGCTAATAACGTGAGGAAAACTGCTAATAACGCGAAGTTATTATAAATTATATATAAAATTATATATATAAATTTATTAAAGTTGTTGTAATTGACAAATTAAACGTGATTGAACATTTAATATATGATTTAATAGATGAAAATTTCCATTGAATAATTAAAAAGGAACTTTTATCTCATAACTAAATGAAAAAAAAGGAAAATGAAAAAAGAGAATTCGAACTGGGGACAAAAAATATTAATATGCGGTTGAATAATTAATAAAGGCGATTAAACAGAAAATTATACATGATTAAATATCTAAAAAAGGGTGATTGGATTAACAAATAAATGATGACTCAACAAATAAAGATCATGTGATTAAAGAAACATATAAAACTTTCATAAAATGATAAATAAAACGTGATTGAACTTATAAAATTATGATTAAATAGATGAAAAATATTCTTAAATTAGCACTAAAGTATTTTATTGCTAATATATTGAAAAGGAGGCTGTCCTGTCACCTAAGAGTTCGAACTGGTGAGCGCGTGAACACCGGGTCCGAACTCCCAGTCTGACCACGACGCTTCCTCCTTAATGAAGAACTCGGCAGTCATACATTCATCCACTTCATCATGCATCTTCAATTGACATTTGAGGCACGAGAAGAAAAAATCAGTTACGTAAAGAATCTTTGTGAGGAAGCAAGGTAAGGAAAGGTAAGGTAATTATGAGGAGAAAGTACTAGTCAGTATGATTATATAGCACTTGGAAGGGATATTAAGATCATCTGGGATATATAAGGAAGAAGTGAAGGAATGGAAAGTTGCCACTTATGGCATCGGGGATCGAACACGGACACTGCAAGAAGGGAGAGGATGGAGAGGAGAAACGGTGTCCAAGCACTTGGACAATTGGGGAATGGAACGCCGACTCTGCAAGAAGTGAGAGGACTGAGTGGCGTAACGGTCCCTTTAAAGCACTTGGACCATCGGGGATCAATCACAAACGTATTTTATAAGCAGCACAGATCTAATAAACTTAAGCAAACTGAAGTGTACACAGTTGTTCTTACCAGTTCTTTAAATATATAACTCGTAATTTTACTTGGTATTTATCTAATAAAGTCGTAATTTGTGCACAGGATGTTTATTGCCACGATGATGATGTTCACCTAGATGATCTCACCTAGATATTCTCAGCTAGGTTTGCTCACTAAGATGTGCTCACTTAGATGTACTCACTCTAATAATGAGTCTTTAGTCTTGTTTAAAGCTTAAGTATTACCGACACCTAAAGCTGATTTTGTACTGTTCATGTTTGTTTTATCAATGATTATAAAGATCAGATTAGGATTTTTCTTTTTGTTGGTCACAAGTGTTTGAAACCCAGAAAAAAAGATCGATGGAACGTGACGTTAGTGTTTATTCCAGCCTATCCTCATGCTTTGGTAGTACTTATAGTAACGATGACGAGCATAGTACATATACCCACGTAAAATGCAGTTAGAAAGTCGAAATTGGTACTATTGAAATTGGGCAAACTGGAAAAAGATTTTCAATTTATGTTGCAAAGACAAACTAAACTAACCTAACCTACCCTTCCTAGGACTAATACATAATATCTGTATGAGGCCTAATTTATTTATTTATTATTTATTTATTTATTTATTTATTTATTTATTTATTTATATACAAGAAGGCACATTGGGTTTGTGAGAATACATAGCATAGTATTTACAATCTTGTAAAGCCACTAGTACGCGCAGCGTTTCGGGCAGGTCCTTAATCTAGCAGATAATTTTAAGTAGGTAAATTTTAGCAGAATTAATAAAATGATAACAGATACACTGAAAGAAAAAAATGAGATGAGAGAGATTAGTAAGTATATTAAAGCACATTGGTATATTAAAGCTCTGATTGATTACATACTATAGTGATTACATAATATGATTGCATAATATAGTACATATAAGTGCTATACTTGGCTTAGGAATATTTATATTTTTTGCTCTTTTTTTTTGGGGGAATATATAAAGTGAACAGTACAAAATTCTACCATTTGATTGCTTATTATGTAAATATTTGTACTATTGTGCACATTGTCACAAAAACTACTATCTAAACGGGAGGATGGGTTGAACAATCTTAACAATCTTGTTTTAAATTCTTGCACTAAACTTTGTCAAGGATTTTCTTGAAATTATCTCTCTACATTGAAGACTGTTACGGCATTGAACATATTTTTCGTTATATATCTTTTCTGATGCTAGAGAGGAAAGAATCATGAATGACAACCTTGGTGTAAATAAAAATCCATATATAGAGAAAGAAAAATACACAGACAACACAAATGCATATGTGTGTGTGGCAACTTAAAGGAATACAGTGTTTTGAGTGTTACATCACAGGAATGAAGTGGTGTGAGTGTTGCAAAATATTAATAGTAAATGGAGTGTTATTGAGTGTAGCACTGAAAAAATACGTTGAAATCTTGCTGACAAAAGAGTAATTATATGTCACAATATAATTTCTGACCTGTGCATCACTCACAACATGTTTTTTATGTGTCGTGACGCTGCAACACCTACCGCATGGTATTACCGTGTTGCTGGACTCACAACACGTTATTACTGTTTCATAATACTGTAATAACAATAAATAATATAACACATACAAGTTACTAGATTTGGTAAATAAAACGTGATTGAATATTTAAAATATGATTAAATAGATGAAAAATAGAAACGAATTAAAACTAATGTATTTTGTGACCAATATATGGAAAAAGGAAGCATACACACAGAGTTCGAACTGGTGACCTCGTTAACACCGGGTCTGACCTCCCAGTCTGACCACGACGCTGCCTGCTTAATGAAGAACTCAATAATCATACATTCTTCCACTTTATCAAACATCATCAAGTAACATATGAGGCATAAGAGAGAAAAAAAATCAGTAAGGATAAAACATCACTGTGTAGAAGCGAGGAAAGGTAAAGTAATAATGAGGTGAAAGTCCTGCTCTAGTATGATTATATAGCACGTGGAAGGGATATTAGAATGAGCTGGGATATATTAGGATTGATTAAAGGAACGGTACCCAACCACTTGACTAACAGGTGATCCAACCAAATTTATTTTGTAACCAGCAATGATTCAAATAAATTAATAAGCAAATTGAAGTGCATAAATTTCTCATCAATTCTTTAAGGTATATCAACGCGGTTTTGAACGTTGCATTTATATAATAAATTAATAATTTTTTGAATATGTTGTTCATAGTAAGATGATCACCCATATGTGTTCACCTAGTGTGTTCAAATCTAGTGTTCACCTAGTGTGTTGACATCTAGTATTCACCTAATGTGTTCACAGTAGTATTCACCTAGTGTGTGTTCACATGTAGTATTCACCTAGTGTGTGTTCACATCTAGTGTTCACCTAGTGTGTTCACCAAATGTGTTTACATCTAGTGTTCACGTAGCAGTGGTCACCTAGACCTGTTAACTTACATGTATTCACCTAGTGTTTACCCCTAATAATCAGTGTTTCATCTTTAAGGCTAAAATATTACTGAGACTTGGAGCTGATTTAATACTTTTCCATTTTTTTTACAATGATAGCATAGTAGAAATCCCATTTTTAGTAATTTTTTTTAGTAATGATCGAATGTGAGAGAAAAATAATAATATCAGTGTAATTGCCGTATAGATTAAATTTAATTTTTCTTTGAGTTGGCCTCAAACGTTAAAAGACACAAACAACAGGTGGATAGAAAAAACTTTATAATATGTCTAAGTTAATGTTTCAAATATTTTACTCTAAATATGTTTAAACAAAATTCTTGATGTTACTTGTCTACATTTCGGACTTCAGTGAATAGCTCTTAATGACATTAAAACTACTCATTTTCATTATTCAATATTATAGTAAATACAAGTATATTCCTTTCATGTACATAATAAATAAAAGTATTATCCTTTATGTATGTATTAAATATATGAAAATTCCTATCATTATGTTAGTGCATTCAATGTTGTTTATCTCATTTCTATACTAGATGTACCCTGCCACACATTGCTGTGGCAGGGATGCTGAACCACAGCAACCCTACCCTGTTCTCTTTGTCCTCCCCACCATTCCCCCCTCGTCCTCCCAACCATTAATCACTCCCCGTCCCCCTCATCCTCCCCACCATTCCCACCCTCCCCATCCCCCCTGTTCTCCCCACCATCCTCCATTTCCCCGTCCCCTCGTCCTCCCCAATATTCCCCCCCCCTTCCCATCATCCACCACACCATCCTCCATTCCCCCGACCTCATGGTCCTCCTCACCTTGCCACAATCCCTCGGCCCCTCGTCCTCTTCACCATTACCCTCCATTCCCCGTCTCGTCCTCCCCACCATCCACCACTCTCCCGTCCCCCCCCCCCCCACGCCCCAGCATCCCAAATCCCCCGTCCCCAGTGCTCCCCACCAGCCGGCCGAGCGGACAACACGCTGGGCACGTGATCCAGTGGTCCCGGGTTCGAACCGGGCGCGCGGCGAGAAACGATGGGCAGAGTTTCTTTCACCCTATGCCTTGTTACCTAGCAGTAAATAGGTACCTGGGAGGTAGTCAGCTGTCACGGGCTGCTTCCGGGGGTGGAGGCCTGGTCGAGGACCGGGCCGCGGGGACACTAAAGCCCCGAAATCATCTCAAGATAACCTCAAGAAGATAACCATTCCCCACTCCCTCGTCCGATGCATTCCCAAATGATCTGATCTTCCCATCAGAAAAATTGGGAACATCAAATGAGCGGATGTTCCCATTACTGATATATAAGAAAAAACAGTTTGAGCAAAATGAAAACAATGGAAAAAAAAAATAAACTATCACACGAAATGAACGGTATAATAAACAACACGATATAATAACGGTATAATAAACAACNAAACAGATAATAACGCGAGGACAACAGATAATACGAGGACAACAGCTAATAACGCGAGGGCAACAGATAATAACACGAGGTCAACAGATAATAACGCGAGGACAACAGATAATAACACGAGGTCAACAGATAATAACACGAGGACAACAGATAATAACGCGAGGACAACAGATAATAACGCGAGGACAACAGATAATAACACGAGGACAACAGATAATAACACGAGGTCAACAGATAATAACACGAGGTCAACAGCTAATAACGCGAGGTCAACAGATAATAACACGAGGACAACAGATAATAACACGGGGACAACAGATAATAACGCGAGGACAACAGATAATAACACGAGGACAACAGTTAATAACACGAGGTCAACAGATAATAACGCGAGGACAACAGATAATAACGCGAGGACAACAGATAATAACACGAGGTCAACAGATAATAACACGAGGACAACAGATAATAACACGAGGTCAACAGATAATAACGCGAGGACAACAGATAATAACGCGAGGACAACAGATAATAAACGGAGGTCAACAGATAATAACACGAGGACAACAGATAATAACGCGGGACAACAGCTAATAACGCGAGGTCAACAGCTAATAACGCGAGGTCAACAGCTAATAACGCGAGGTCAACAGCTAATAACGCGAGGTCAACAGCTAATAACGCGAGGTCAACAGCTAATAACGCGAGGTCAACAGATAATAACGCGAGGACAACAGCTAATAACGCGAGGACAACAGCTAATAACGCGAGGTCAACAGCTAATAACGCGAGGTCAACAAATAATAACGCGAGGTCAACAGATAATAACGCGAGGACAACAGATAATAACGCGAGGTCAACAGCTAATAACGCGAGGTCAACAGATAATAACGCGAGGACAACAGATAATACGAGGACAACAGCTAATAACGCGAGGACAACAGATAATAACGCGAGGTCAACAGCTAATAACGCGAGGTCAACAGCTAATAACGCGAGGACAACAGATAATAACGCGAGGACAACAGATAATAACACGAGTACAACAGATAATAACACGAGGACAACAGATAATAACACGAGGACAACAGATAATAACACGGGGACAACAGATAATAACGCGAGGACAACAGATAATAACACGAGGACAACAGATAATAACACGAGGTCAACAGATAATAACGCGAGGACAAAAGATAATAACGCGAGGACAACAGATAATAACACGAGGTCAACAGATAATAACGCGAAGTCAACAAATAATAACGCGAGGTCAACAGCTAATAACACGAGGACAACAGCCAATAACGCGAGGTCAACAGATAATAACGCGAGGTCAACAGTTAATAACGCGAGGTCAACAGCTAATAACGAGGTCAACAGCTAATAACGCGAGGTCAACAGATAATAACGCGAGGTCAACAGCTAATAACGCGAGGACAACAGCTAATAACGCGAGGTCAACAGCTAATAACGCGAGGTCAACAAATAATAACACGAGGTCAACAGATAATAACGCGAAGACAACAGATAATAACGCGAGGTCAACAGCTAATAACGCGAGGACAACAGATAATAACGCGAGGACAACAGATAATACGAGGACAACAGCTAATAACGCGAGGGCAACAGATAATAACACGAGGTCAACAGATAATACGAGGACAACAGCAATAACGCGAGTGCAACAGATAATAACACGAGGACAACAGATAATAACACGAGGACACAACAGATACATAATAACGAGGACAACAGATAATAACGCGAGGACAACAGATAATAACACGAGGACAACAGATAATAACACGAGGACAACAGATAATAACACGAGGACAACAGATAATATCACGGGGACATCAGATAATAACGCGAGGACAACAGATAATAACACGAGGACAACAGTTAATAACACGAGGTCAACAGATAATAACGCGAGGACAAAAGATAATAACGCGAGGGCAACAGATAATAACACGAGGTCAACAGATAATACGAGGACAACAGCTAATAACGCGAGGGCAACAGATAATAACACGAGGACAACAGATAATAACACGAGGACAACAGATAATAACACGAGGACAACAGATAATAACACGAGGACAACAGATAATAACACGAGGACAACAGATAATATCACGGGGACATCAGATAATAACGCGAGGACAACAGATAATAACACGAGGACAACAGTTAATAACACGAGGTCAACAGATAATAACGCGAGGACAAAAGATAATAACGCGAGGACAACAGATAATAACACGAGGTCAACAGATAATAACACGAGGACAACAGATAATAACGCGGGGACAACAGCTAATAACGCGAAGTCAACAGCTAATAACGCGAGGTCAACAGCTAATAACGCGAGGACAACGCAATAACGCGAGGTCAACAGCTAATAACGCGAGGTCAACAGCTAATAACGCGAGGACAACAGCTAATAACGCGAGGACAACAGATAATAACGCAGGTCAACAGCTAATAACGCGAGGACAACAGCTAATAACGCGAAGACAACAGATAATAACGCGAGGTCAACAGGTAATAACGCGAGGACAACAGATAATAACGCGAGGTCAAAA
>WNGS01163298.1:77009-92743 GCA_020271785.1 Procambarus virginalis | reverse complement strand
GAGGTCAACAGATAATAACACGAGGACAACAGAATAACACGAGGTCAACAGCTAATAACACGAGGACAACAGATAATAACGCAAGGTCACAGCTAATATCGCGAGGTCAAAACTAATACCGCGAGGACAACAGCTAATAACGCGAGGTCAACAGCTAATAACGTGAGGTCAACAGATAATAACGAGAGAACAACATCTAATAACGCGAGGTCAACAGCTAATAACGTGAGGTCAACAGATAATAACGAGAGAACAACAGCTAATAACGCGAGGTCAACAGATAATAACACGAGGACAACAGCTAATAACACGAGGAGACAGCAATAACGCGAGGTCAACAGATAATAACGAGAGGACAACATCTAATAACGCGAGGTAAAAGCTAATAACGCGAGGGCAACAGAAATAACACGAGGACAACAGCTAATAACACGAGGACAACAGCCAATAACGCGAGGTCAACAGATAATAACGAGGTCAACAGCTAATATCGCGAGGACAACAGATAATAACGCGAGGTCAACAGCTAATAACGAGAGGTCAACAGATAATAACACGAGGTCAACAGCTAAGAACACGTGGTCAACAGCTAATAACACGAGGTCAACAACTAATAACGCGAGGACAACAGCTAATAACACGAGAACAACAGCTAATAACGCGAGGTCACCAGCTAATAACGCGAGGTCATCAGCTAATAACGCGAGGACAACACCTAATAACGCGATGACAATAGCTAATAACGCTTCGTCAAGAGCTAATAACGCGAGGTCAACAAATAATAATACGAGGTCAACGGATAATAACGCGAGGACAATAGATAATAAAGCGAGGTCAACAAATAATAACGCGAGGACAACAGATAATAACACGAGGTCAACAGATAATAACGCGAGGACAACCGATAATAACACGAGGTCAAAAGCTAATAACGTGAGGTCAACAGCTTACAACACGAGGTCAACAGCAAATAACCCGGGGTCAACAGATAATAACACAGGGACAACAGATAATAACGCGAGGACAACAGATAATAACACGAGGACAACAGATAATAACACAAGAACAACAGGTTATAACACGAGGACAACAGATAACAACGCGAGGTCAACAGATAATAACGCGAGGTCAACAGTTAATAATGCGAGGTCAACAGATAAAAATACGAGGACAACAGATAATAACACGAGGACAACAGATAATAACACGAGGTCAACAGCTAATAACGCGAGGTCAACAGATAATAACGCGAGGTCAACAGTTAATAACGCGAGGTCAACAGCTAATAACACGAGGACAACAGATAATAACGTGAGGACAACAGATAATAACACGAGGTCAACAGCCTATAACACAAGGTCAACAGCTAATAAAACGAGGTCAACAGCCTATAACACAAGGTCAACAGCTAATAACACGAGGTCAACAGTTAATAAGGTGAGGTCAACAGCTAATAACGTGAAGTCTACAGCTAATAACGCGAGGTCAGCAGCTAATAACACGAGGTCATCAGTTAATAACGAGAGGTCAACAGCTAATAACGCGAGGTCAACAGTTAATAACGCGGGGTTAACAGTTAATAACGCGAGGTCAACAGCTAATACCGCCAGGTCAACAGTTAATAACGCGGGGTTAACAGTTAATAACCCGAGGTCAACAGCTAATAACACGAGGACAACAGATAATAACACGAGGTCAACAGCTAATAACGCGAGGTCAACAGATAATAACACGAGGACAACAGATAATATGACGGGGACATTAGATAATAATGCGAGGACAATAGATAATACCACGAGGACAACAGTTAATAACACGAGGTCAACAGATAATAACGCGAGGACAACAGATAACAACGGGAGGACAACAGATAATAACACGAGGTCAACAGATAATAACACGAGGACAACAGATAATAACACGAGGTCAACAGCTAATAACGCGAGGACAACAGATAATAACGCAAGGTCAACAGCTAATATCGCGAGGTCAAAAACTAATACCGCGAGGACAACAGCTAATAACGCGAGGTCAACAGCTAATAACGTGAGGTCAACAGATAATAACGAGAGAACAACATCTAATAACGCGAGGTCAACAGCTAATAACGTGAGGTCAACAGATAATAACGAGACAACAACAGCTAATAACGCGAGGTCAACAGATAATAACACGAGGACAACAGCTAATAACACGAGGAGAACAGCCAATAACGCGAGGTCAACAGATAATAACGAGAGGACAACATCTAATAACGCGAGGTCAACAGCTAATAACGCGAGGGCAACAGATAATAACACGAGGACAACAGCTAATAACACGAGGACAACAGCCAATAACGCGAGGTCAACAGATAATAACGAGGTCAACAGCTAATATCGCGAGGACAACAGATAATAACGCGAGGTCAACAGCTAATAACGCGAGGTCAACAGCTAATAACGAGAGGTCAACAGATAATAATGCGAGGACAACAGCTAATAACAAGAGGTCAACAGATAATAATGAAATGCGAGGTCAACAGCTAACAACGCGAGTTCAACAGATAATAACATGTGGTCAACAGCTAATAACGCGAGGACAACAGCTAATAACGCGAGGACAACAGCTAATAACGAGAGGTCAACAGATAATAATGCGAGGTCAACGGCTAACAATGCGTGGTCAACAGCTAATAACACGAGGTCAACAGCTAGTAACGCGAGGACAACAGATAATAACGCGAGTTCAACAGCTAATAACGTGTGGACAATAGATAATAACGCGAGGCCAACAGTCAATAACGCGAGGTCAAAAACTAATAACGCGAGGACAACAGCAAATAACGCGAGGCCAACAGCTAATAACGCGAAGTCAACACCTAATAACGCGAGGTCAACAGCTAATAACGCGAGGACAACAGATAATAACGCGAGGTCAACAGCTAAAAACGCGAGGAAAACAGATAATAACGCGAGGTCAACAGATAATAACGCGAGGTCAAAAACTAATACCGCGAGGACAACAGCTAATAACGCGAGGTCAACAGCTAATGACGTGAAGACAACAGATAATAACGCGAGGTCAACAGATAATGATGCGAGGACAACAGCTAATAACGCGAGGCCAACAGATAATAACACGAGGACAACAGATAATAACACAGGGACAACATATAATAACGCGAGGACAACAGATAATAACACGAGGACATCAGATACTAACACAAGAACAACAGATAATAACACGAGGACAACAGATAACAACGCGAGGTCAACAGATAATAACGCGAGGTCAACAGTTAATAATGCGAGGACAACAGATAAAAATACGAGGACAACAGATAATAACACGAGGACAACAGATAATAACACGAGGTCAACAGATAATAACGCGAGGTCAACAGCTAATAACACGAGGGTCCACAGTTAATAACGCGAGGTCAACAGCTAATAACGCGATGTCAACAGTTAATAACGCGGAGTTAACAGTTAATAACGCGAGGTCAACAGTTAATAACGCGGGGTTAACAGTTAATAACGCGAGGTCAACAGCCAATACCGCCAGGTGAACAGTTAATAACGCGGGGTTAACAGTTAATAACGCGAGGTCAACAGCTAATAACACGAGGACCACAGATAGTAACGTGAGGACAACAGATGATAACGCGAGGACAACAGATAATAACACGTGGTCAACAGTTAATAACGCGAGGCCAACAGCTAATAACGCGAGGTCAACAGCTAGTAACGCGAGGTCAACAGCTAATAACGTGATCAAAACAGCTAACAACGCGAGGTCAGCAGCTAATAATGCGAGGTCAACAGCTAATAACGTGAGGAAAACAGCTAATAACGCGAGGTCAACAGCTAATAACGTGAGGAAAACTGCTAATAACGCGAAGTTATTATAAATTATATATAAAATTATATATATAAATTTATTAAAGTTGTTGTAATTGAAAATTAAACGTGTTTGAACATTTAATATATGATTTAATAGATGAAAATTTCCATTGAATAATTAAAAAGGAACTATTATCTCATAACTAAATGAAAAAAAGGAAAATGAAAAAAGAGAATTCGAACTGCGGACGAAAAATAATAATATGCGGTTGAATAATTAATAAAGGCGATTAAACAGAAAATTATACATGATTAAATATCTAAAAAAGGGTGATTGGATTAACAAATAAATGATGACTCAACAAATAATGATAATGTGATTAAAGAAACATATAAAACTTGCAAAAAAGGATAAATAAAACGTGATTGAACTTATAAAATTATGATTAAATAGATGAAAAATATTCTTAAATTAGCACTAAAGTATTTTATTGCTAATATATTGAAAAGGAGGCTGTCCTATCACCTAAGAGTTCGAACTGGTGAACACCGGGTCCGAACTCCCAGTCTGACCACGACGCTTCCTGCTTAATGAAGAACTCGGCAGTCATACATTCATCCACTTCATCATGCATCTTCAATTGACATTTGAGGCACGAGAAGAAAAAATCAGTTACGTAAAGAATCTTTGTGAGGAAGCAAGGTAAGGAAAGGTAAGGTAATTATGAGGAGAAAGTACAAGGTCAGTATGATTATATAGCACTTGGAAGGGATATTAAGATCATCTGGGATATATAAGGAAGAAGTGAAGGAATGGAAAGTTGCCACTTATGGCATCGGGGATCGAACACGGACACTGCAAGAAGGGAGAGGATGGAGAGGAGAAACGGTGTCCAAGCACTTGGACAATTGGGGAATGGAACGCCGACTCTGCAAGAAGTGAGAGGACTGAGTGGCGTAACGGTCCCTTTAAAGCACTTGGACCATCGGGGATCGATCACAAACGTATTTTATAAGCAGCACAGATCTAATAAACTTAAGCAAACTGAAGTGTACACAGTTGTTCTTACCAGTTCTTTAAAATATATAACTCGTAATTTTACTTGGTATTTATCTAATAAAGTCGTAATTTGTGCACAGGATGTTTATTGCCACGATGATGATGTTCACCTAGTCAGGGGTCTCCAAACTATGGCCCGCGGGCCACATCCGGCCCGCCACATAATTTCATCCGGCCCGCCAAACAAATCCCTGTGTGGTGGCCTTGAAAAATAATTATCGTACGAATGGCATCGCAGAATTATTCAAAGCTGGGGCTGCTGACTGGTGGCGCTCAGCCCGAGTCAGTTTTCCTCTCTCTCGATAGTGTGACGCACAGATACTAGTACTGGTAGGTATGTGTTGTGCATTACAACCAATCAGTTGTGTATAACTGTATATTGTGGGGATGGAGGGCGAGTGGGGCTTCGCTGCTTCTGTTTCAGGGAGCACAAACACTGTACAATATTCTTTTCTCTGTACTTTGACAATACCTTTATCTTAGTTATACAAAATAGCAATAATACTATTGTAGCCAAAAATATTGCATGTTTAAAATAGTTAAAATGGTAACCATTAAGTTTATCAACGAAAGCTGTTGCCATAATATTTACCACTTTATAATAATATGCTATGCTTTTTAACACTACAGACAAGCTGTTTTTTTCCTGTAGAATTTATTTCATTTATTTTACCCTTATGTTTTCAGATATGGAAAAGATAAAGAAAAGAAAAGTGGACAGTGAGTGCCGTCAGTTCAATGACGAATGGAAGATAAAGTACTTTTTTGTGATAGCAAATGATAAAGCTTTATGCCTCATATGTAGAGACAGTGTTGCTGTTCTGAAGGAATACAATATTCGTCGGCACTATGAATCTAAACATGGCTCAAGTTATTCTCACATCACAGGAGCAGAACGCACTAAAAAGTTTGAATCATTTCAGCACAGTCTGCATTCTCAACAAGCTGTTTTCAGTAAGAAAAAATCTGAAAATGAAACTTCAACTAGAGCCAGTTACAAAGTTGCCTATGTGTTGGCCAAAAAAGGAAAACCTTTCACTGATGGTAGTATCATAAAAGAGTGTATAGTGGAAGCAGCAGGAGAGGTATGTCCAGAAAAAGTAAACCTCTTCAAAATGATAAGTCTTGGGTCAAATACTGTTGCTCGTAGAATTGAAGATTTAGGAGGCGACATAATTCGGCAAATAAAGGAAAAAACAAAAAGATTTTGTTGGTATTCTCTTGCGTTGGATGAATTAACTGATGTGTGTGATACTTCTCAGCTCTTAGTATTCATTCGTGGTGTTGATAGTGAATTTAATGTGACCCAAGAATTAGCATCAGTTCACAGCATGCACACCACAACAACTGGAGAGGACATTTTCAATGAAGTAAGTAAAACTATGACAGAATATAACCTGGAATGGAAACAAGTGCAGTGTGTGACAATTGATGGAGGAAAGAATATGTCTGGGACAAAGAAGGGTTTGGTTGGGCAAATTACAACAGCTTGTGAGGTTGGAGGATTCTCAAAACCCATTTTTTTGCATTGCCTTATCCATCAACAAGCATTGTGCCTAAAATATGTTGATATGTCTTGTGTCATGAAACCTGTTGTTTCTGTGGTTAATTTCATTAGATCTCATGCACTCAACCATCGCCAGTTCCGTGATTTCTTGAAAGAAATTGATGCGGAGTTTGTTGACTTGCCTTATTATACAGCAGTTAGATGGCTTAGTTGTGGAAAGGTTTTGCTGCATTTCTTTGAGCTCAGATTAGAAATTGATTTATTTCTCACAGAGAAAAATAAACCTCAGCCATTATTATCAGAATGTGAATGGATTTGGAAATTGGCATTTTTTGCAGATATGACAGGTCATATGAATAACTTGAATCTGAAATTGCAAGGCAAAACAAATTTGATCAGTGACTACTTTGTTCATGTCAAGGCATTCAGAGCAAAACTTGCGCTACTTGAAGGCCAGGTGAAGGTTAAGAATTTTGCTCATTTTCCATGTTGTGAAAAATTTCATGCAGAAAGTAAAGTTGAATTTCCTTTTTCATTTGCAAATGAAATAATTTCAGATTTGAAAAAACAGTTTCAGAAGCGATTTGCTGACCTTGATGCCAAAGCAAATGAAATCAGGCTCTTTCATAATCCATTTGACTGCAATGCTGAAAATCTTCCAACTCAATTTCAAATGGAAATTATTGATCTCCAGGCAGATGACAGACTGAAAGATAAGTATAGAGAAGGAAATCTGATTGAGTTTTATAAATGATTGCAGCCAGATCAGTTTCCAAATTTGATAAAGTTTGCTTGTAGTTTTGTGTCCATTTTTGGTTCAACATACTTGTGTGAACAAACATTTTCCAAAATGAAGTATGTGAAAACTAACTATCAAGCAAATTTGTCTGATGATCACTTGAAATCAATTCTTACAATTGGCTCATCTAATCTGGAACCTGATTTTAATGAAATTTTGAAGTCAAAACGACAGTATCATTCGTCACACTAATTTGGTTGCATAAAACTAAAGGCAGGAATCTATTTAGTTTACCCTAATTTTTTCCAAAAAGATATGTTTTAATTTTTCCATGTTTATACTTTAATATTTGAGGAAATTAAATTACTGGCACTGATTTTTTTTTTCATTTTTTATTCCTTCGGCCCGCATAAATATGGGAAATATATAATGTGGCCCTTACATTGAAAAGTTTGGAGACCCCTGACCTAGATGATCTCACCTAGATATTCTCACCTAGGTTTGCTCACTAAGATGTGCTCACTTAGATGTACTCACTCTAATAATGAGTCTTTAGTCTTGTTTAAAGCTTAAGTATTACCGACACCTAAAGCTGATTTTGTACTGTTCATGTTTGTTTTATCAATGATTATAAAGATCAGATTAGGATTTTTCTTTTTGTTGGTCACAAGTGTTTGAAACCCAGAAAAAAAGATCGATGGAACGTGACGTTAGTGTTTATTCCAGCCTATCCTCATGCTTTGGTAGTACTTATAGTAACGATGACGAGCATAGTACATATACCCACGTAAAATGCAGTTAGAAAGTCGAAATTGGTACTATTGAAATTGGGCAAACTGGAAAAAGATTTTCAATTTATGTTGCAAAGACAAACTAAACTAACCTAACCTACCCTTCCTAGGACTAATACATAATATCTGTATGAGGCCTAATTTATTTATTTATTTATTTATTTATTTATTTATTTATTTATTTATTTATTTATATACAAGAAGGCACATTGGGTTTGTGAGAATACATAGCATAGTATTTACAATCTTGTAAAGCCACTAGTACACGCAGCGTTTCGGGCAGGTCTAGCAGATAATTTTAAGTAGGTAAATTCTAGCAGAATTAATAAAATGATAACAGATACACTGAAAGAAAAAAATGAGATGAGAGAGATTAGTAAGTATATTAAAGCACATTGGTATATTAAAGCTCTGATTGATTATATTCTATAGTGATTACATAATATTGATTGCATAATATAGTATATATAAGTGCTAAACTTGGCTTAGGAATATTTATATTTTTGTCTCTTTTTTTTTGGTAATATATAAAGTGAACAGTACAAAATTCTACCATTTGATTGCTTATTATGTAAATTTGTACTATTGTGCACATTGTTACAAAAACTACTATCTAAACGGGAGGATGGGTTGAACAATCTTAACAATCTTGTTTTAAATTCTTGCACTAAACTTTGTCAAGGATTTTCTTGAAATTATCTCTCTACATTGAAGACTGTTACGGCATTGAACATATTTTTCGTTATATATCTTTTCTGATGCTAGAGAGGAAAGAATCATGAATGACAACCTTGGTGTAAATAGAAATCCATATATAGAGAAAGAAAAATACACAGACATAACACAAATGCATATGTGTGTGTGGCAACTTAAAGGAATACAGTGTTTTGAGTGTTACATCACAGGAATGAAGTGGTGTGAGTGTTGCAAAATATTAATAGCAAATGGAGTGTTATTGAGTGTAGCACTGAAAAAATACGTTGAAATCCTTGCTGACAAAAGAGTAATTATATGTCACAATATATTATTTCTGACCTGTGCAACACTCACAACATGTTTTTTTATGTGTCGTGACGTTGCAACACCTACCGCATGGTATTACCGTGTTGCTGGACTCACAACACGTTATTACTGTTTCATAATACTGTAATAACAATAAATAATACAACACATACAAGTTACTAGATTTGGTAAATAAAACGTGATTGAATATTTAAAATATGATTAAATAGATGAAAAATAGAAACGAATTAAAACTAATGTATTTTGTGACCAATATATGGAAAAAGGAAGCATACACACAGAGTTCGAACTGGTGACCTCGTTAACACCGGGTCTGACCTCCCAGTCTGACCACGACGCTGCCTGCTTAATGAAGAACTCAATAATCATACATTCTTCCACTTTATCAAACATCATCAAGTAACATATGAGGCATAAGGAGAAAAAAAATCAGTAAGGATAAAACATCACTGTGTAGAAGCGAGGAAAGGTAAAGTAATAATGAGGTGAAAGTCCTGCTCTAGTATGATTATATAGCACGTGGAAGGGATATTAGAATGAGCTGGGATATATTAGGATTGATTAAAGGAACGGTACCCAACCACTTCGACTAACAGGTGATCCAACCAAAATTTATTTTGTAACCAGCAATGATTCAAATAAATTTAATAAGCAAATTGAAGTGCATAAATTTCTCATCAATTCTTTAAGGTATATCAACGCGGTTTTTGAACGTTGCATTTATATAATAAATTAATAATTTTTTGAATATGTTGTTCATAGTCAAGATGATCACCCATATGTGTTCACCTAGTGTGTTCAAATCTAGTGTTCACCTAGTGTGTTGACATCTAGTATTCACCTAATGTGTTCACATGTAGTATTCACCTAGTGTGTGTTCACATCTAGTGTTCACCTAGTGTGTTCACCAAATGTGTTTACATCTAGTGTTCACGTAGCAGTGGTCACCTAGACCTGTTAACTTACATGTATTCACCTAGTGTTTACCCCTAATAATCAGTGTTTCATCTTTAAGGCTAAAATATTACTGAGACTTGGAGCTGATTTAATACTTTTCCATTTTTTTTACAATGATAGCATAGTAGAAATCCCATTTTTAGTAATTTTTTTTAGTAATGATCGAATGTGAGAGAAAAATAATAATATCAGTGTAATTGCCGTATAGATTAAATTTTAATTTTTCTTTGAGTTGGCCTCAAACGTTAAAAGACACAAACAGGTGGATAGAAAATAACTTTATAATATGTCTAAGTTAATGTTTCAAATATTTTACTCTAAATATGTTTAAACAAAATTCTTGATGTTACTTGTCTACATTTCGGACTTCAGTGAATAGCTTCTTAATGACATTAAAACTACTCATTTTCATTATTCAATATTATAGTAAATACTAGTATATTCCTTTCATGTACATAATAAATAAAAGTATTATCCTTTTATGTATGTATTAAATATATGAAAATTCCTATCATTATGTTAGTGCATTCAATGTTGTTTTATCTCATTTCTATACTAGATGTACCCTGCCACACATTGCTGTGGCAGGGATGCTGAACCACAGCAACCCTCCCCTGTTCCTTTGTCCTCCCCACCATTCCCCCCTCGTCCTCCCAACCATTACTCACTCCCCCGTCCCCCTCATCCTCCCCACCATTCCCACCCTCCCCATCCCCTCGTTCTCCCCACCATCCTCCATTTCCCCGTCCCCTCGTCCTCCCCAATATTCCCCCCCCCCTTCCCATCATCCACCATACCATCCTCCATTCCCCCCGACCTCATGGTCCTCCTCACCTTGCCACAATCCCTCGGCCCCTCGTCCTCTTCACCATTACCCTCCATTCCCCGTCTCGTCCTCCCCACCATCCACCACTCTCCCGTCCCCCCCCCCACGTCCCCAGCATCCCAAACTCCCCCGTCCCCTCGTCCTCCCCACCAGCCGGCCGAGCGGACAACACGCTGGGCACGTGATCCAGTGGTCCCGGGTTCGAACCCGGGCGCCGGCGAGAAACGATGGGCAGAGTTTCTTTCACCCTATGCCCTTGTTACCTAGCAGTAAATAGGTACCTGGGAGGTAGTCAGCTGTCACGGGCTGCTTCCTGGGGGTGGAGGCCTGGTCGAGGACCGGGCCGCGGGGACACTAAAGCCCCGAAATCATCTCAAGATAACCTCAAGAAGATAACCATTCCCCACTCCCTCGTCCGATGCATTCCCAAATGATCTGATCTTCCCATCAGAAAATTGGGAACATCAAATGAGCTGATGTTCCCATTACTGATATATAAGAAAAACAGTTTGAGCAAAATGAAAAACAATGGAAAAAAATAAACTATTCACACGAAATGAACGGTATAATAAACAACACAGCTCAATTACAGTGCAATGCCAAACAAAAGAATTTATTCAAAACAATAATAAATCGAAATCTTTGAAAATTAGACTTATCAATGCAATTGGAAACACTGAAATGGAAGTGTAACATATTTAGTATAGCTTGTTTATTGTATAGCTATATTACGTGCAACAGATGGCACTGAATAAAAAAAAATTAACTGTCACAGGTGTGGCATCTACATAGTTGGTATATAAAAACACGCGCATGTTCGAATGAAACGTTGTCAAAATTTGAACGCAATCAGTGAAATTTTTCGGACATTACAGTGTGTGTTGCTCTTATATCAAACAGATTGCACAATTTTTTTGGTTTAAAAGCATACTTTTTCCTGTCACATGTGTGGCATGTATATAGTAGGTGTATGAAAACATGCGCCTATTCGAATGCAACATTGTGTCAAAATTTAAAAGCAACCGGTAAAGAGGTTTCAAAGATTTCCCTCACATGAAAAACACATGAAAAACAGTTTTTCAAAAAAACATGTTTTTATTTTTCCTGTCACAGACGAGACATCTGTATAGGATGTATAAAAAAAATGGCTCGGATGCAAATGGAACGTTGTGTGAAAATTTCAATTGGTGAAGAACTTTCGGAGATTAGTGATTTTGAACAAACTATAATTTTCAATATTATTTATATACTAGCAGTACACGGCCACGCGTTGCTATGGCTCAGCAACGCATGTGCGTTGCTGAGCCACAGCAACCTTCCCTGATCCCCAGTCCTCCCCACCATTCCCCCCTCACCCGTCTCCTCGGCCTCCCAACTGTGGTATCTGTGTATAGCTGAGATAGTCTTGGTTGTAAGGTTGATGTAAAGTCATTCCTGGTTACTGACTTTAATACTTATAAACGATTACATGACTAGAGCTCCCAAGCTGGTGTCGTCCTGTATGCTTTGTTTACCTTCTCTCCTGGCGTCCAGCCGCCGCACATAGAAAACGGATGGTACCATTTTCTGTGAACATGACATCCCTCCTTTTCTTTAAAAATAATGAATACAGGATGTCTACCATGCTTGTAGCACAAAGCAAAGTTATTGACACAAAGTAAGTTATTAACATATCAAGAGATATTGCATACATTTAACATTAATTAAACACAAAGAATTTAAACAACTTTACCACAAAGGATTTCAATGTTAAAAATACATATGCAGTGTTAAACAAACATGAAAGAAACTGTAATACAAAGTTACAAAATATTGAATGAGAGATCTGCATTATTCAAACAATATTAAATTTAGTTTAGCATAACAAGTAAATACTTTGCATTACATAGGAACACAATTAATCATCATATCGTGTAGGGCGTTTAACATGACGTTTTGGACGAGAGTCCTTAAATACAAAAATATCCCTCGAACTGTTTATCGAGTTATAACTCATTTTTTTTTTTTTGCACGACTTTGCACTTCATCATTTTCTATACTAGTTGCAATCACTTTGAAATAAGCCATATTACGTGTTATACTATGATCTCTATTACTCGCTGTTACCATAGTTCCATTTACACTAATCACTTTATATGGTTTTGTATCATACGGCATATCTAACTTTCCCTCTTTTTTCTTTTTAACGAAAACAGTATCTCCAACCTTTATGAATTGTTCCTTTGCACGTTGATCATGAGCAATTTTCATTTTGCCCTTGGCTAGTGCATCCTTCTGAGCGAGACGTTTATCCGTTACCTTGGCTGGCATGACAGGTAGTGCGATCCTCATAGGACGTCCAAATAAAAGTTCGCCAGGCGACATGCCCAGTGTTCCATGCGGTGTTGCACGGTAGTTCCTGAGAAAAGCAAACATTGCTTGTTTCCAGGATCGTCCTTCGGCATGAGCACAGCGTTCAGCTTTCATGAGAGGTTGCATGAATCTCTCGACTTCTCCATTTGCTTGTGGATGTACTGGCATCACACGGCGGTGTTTGAATCCAATATGCTCAGCAAAGTTGACGAAGTCTTGTCCATTGAATGGCGGTCCATTGTCCGTCTTGACAACTTCAGGAATGCCAAAGTTTGAAAAGATCTTGTCGAGCTTCGGAATGACGGCCTTTGCAGATGTGGAAGTGATGATTTCTACTTCTGGATAACGTGAGTGATCATCAATGACTACCATCAAGTACTCTCCAGTTGGTAGCGGTCCGCAGAAGTCCATCGATACTTCCATCCATGGTGCAGCAGGTAGTGGTGAAGGTTGTAGAGGTGTTGGTCTTGAAGTATCCACTGCAGCTTGGCAAGGGACACAGGCATCATGCATGTCCTTAGCTTGACGATCAATGCCAGGAAACCACACCTTTTCTCGTAGCAGCTGTTTGGTCCTAACAAGACCTTGGTGTCCTTGATGTGCAAGCTTCAGAGCACGTTGCTGGAGAACAGCTGGAATGACGATACGAGTACCTCGCAGCACGGTGTCGCGTTGTTGCGTAACACTTAATTCTGTCTGGATGCGTTCAAGTGCTTTGAATGCATCTTGGTCAACTCCTGAGGGTGGGATGCGTGGAAACTTTTTCTTAGTCAATGCATCCACTGTTGCTTGCAGAGTTGGGTCCTCTAGGGTTGCAGTACGGATTTCATCAAGAGTGAGAGCCTTAGGGACTGCATCACAGGTTACAGTGTACATATTCCTCGGCAACTTGCTGATGCTTGGTGATGGTGAAACTGTTGGCAGGATGTCGACTGATATAATCAGCGGGATTGCCTGCACCCGGCTTGTATTTCACCGTGAAGTTATATGGTTGCAGACGAAGAGCCCATCTCTCAATGCGAGCTGGTGGTTTGGACTTTGGATTATTGAAGATGGTCTCCAACGGTTTGTGGTCAGTGACTATCGTGGTAAAGGGTGCACCAAGCAGATACACATTGAAGTGTTCACAGCCCCATACAAGAGCAAGAGCTTCCTTCTCTGTCTGACTGTATCGTTGCTCAACATCTGTGAGAGAACGGCTGGCGTAAGCAATTACTACTCTGGAATCTGGTTGACCAGGTTTGTGTTGGGCTAAAACAGCACCTAAACCAACAGGACTAGCATCCACCGTTAACTCAGTGTCCATTGATGGGTCAAAGTATGCAGCAGTCGCATTTTCTACTAGTGCATCTTTCACAGCATCAAATGCATTTTGCTCGACATCGCTCCAGTACCACGATGCATTTTTCTTCAGGAGCTCACGTAGAGGCTTCGTAATGGTAGCAAAATCTGGAATGAAGCGAGAACAGTAGTTTGCCATTCCCAGAAAACTATGTACTTCAGTGGATGTTGAAGGAGGTGCAGCATTCTTGATATCTGCAACTTTCTTAGGATCTGGAGACAGACCTTTGTCACTAAGTACATGTCCAAAGAATTCAATTTTATGTTGATTGAACTCACACTTTGCTCGGCTTAGCGTCAGATTTTTTTCTCGTAAGCGTTGCAATGTTGCACGAAGAGCTTTGTCGTGTTCAGCTTGGGTACGGCCATAAACAATGATGTCATCAGACATGTTGTCAGCATTAGGTATATCTTGCAATACCTGGCTGATGATGTGCTGGAATACTTCAGCAGCACTGTTAATACCAAAACTCAGGCGCTTGTACCTATACAGACCTCGATGTGTCGTAAACGTTGTGATGAAGCGACTCTCATCATCAAGTTCAAGCTGATGATAGCCCTTGTTTAAATCTAACTTGCTAAATACAGTTGCACCATTCAAGCGGTAAATCATATCATCTACAGTGGGTGTAGGATGGCGTTCACGCATTATTGCCTTGTTGGGAACACGCATGTCTACACAAATGCGTATCTCATCTGGATTCTTCGGCTTTGGTGGAGTGACAATTGGGCTTACCCATGGTGTTGGGCCTGTTACCGGTTCAATGATATCTAGTTCTATCAGCCTATCCAGTTCGGCATCGACTTTCTTGCGAGTATGGAATGGTTGTCGGCGATGTGGTTGGGCAACTGGAATTACATCTGGGTTGATATGCAGATGTACCTTGCTATCAGTATAACAACCTATGGATTTAAACCGATCAGAAAATTCAGCAACAATAGCATCAACATTGTTTGCAGATTCCACTGCTACAGCATTAGAAAGCTGAAGTAGCCCCAATTTGGTTGAAGTCTTGTAACTGAGTAAAGAATCCTTTGCATTCCTAACAACATGGAATGTAGTAATGAGCATTGCATTCTTTGACTTAATCTCTGCAGTGAAAGTTCCAATCACTGGTAAGGCTACCTTTGAAGCATAGGCAGTGGCTTTGCCATTATAGTTTTCAAGCTTTGGGAACTGTTTTTTAAATTTTACATAGTGGCACTCAGCAATGGTGTCAATGTTTGATCCAGTGTCAATAAGAATTTGAGACAAATGCCAGCATGTATACTCTAGTATCTGGGTGTTTGGAAGATCATTCCATTTTGTGATTG
>WNGS01163298.1:63963-76009 GCA_020271785.1 Procambarus virginalis | reverse complement strand
TATCGCCGATCATGCCGGGGCCCCCTAGGGGTGCATCGTGAGTATACGCCCACAAACGCCACCTTAAGAACCGTCAGTCCGTCGAGATCAGGTTCAGCGACGAAAGGGGACTGACAATAAAGGTTCCCCTCGCTCGAGACGTCGGGTACTACAGTTCTACGGGTGCAAGAGTATGCCTCCTCAAGCACCCGGGCGTCAAAATAGAAGAAGTCCAAAGGAATAACCAAAACAAGCAAAAGGATGGCAGGAAACGACAAGCAGATAGGAGAAGACGGGGAGAAAAACGAAACAAGGAAAAGGACAAGCGATCCGGCACAATTAGACAAGACAGCAGCAGGAGTGCAAGGCCACAAAAGAACAGAGGACTGTCCCACGGAGCATCACATTCCGGCAGCCGTCCACGAAGCCCCCTCACAGCGCCAACGGGCCGGATGGGGAGGGGGGGGGGGAGCTGGAGAAGGAATTGTCTCTGTGTCGCCCAGGTCATGGGCGGTTCTTGAGTCGGTGTTGAAGTTGGCCACATGGTCGTCCTGGTGGTAGTCTCCTCCTCTGCCTCCTCTACCTCCGGAGTTGTAGAGGAGGCAGTGAGATTTACGCTAGTGGCTATGATGGGGGCCAGGCCATTGTCTATGTATAATGCGTTTAGTTCACTGACAAAGCGCTGGTTGTGTGGTCCTCTAGCCTTTCCGCTAGTCTAATAAGACCAAGGATAATGCCTGCACGTGATGCAGGGGGTTGTGAAGGAGCCTGTGGGGCCTTGGGTCCCCAATGAGAAGGCTGTGTCGCCTGCTGGGAGGAGCCACATGTTGGTAAGACTGGAAAGTCTTCTGGTCGATTAGTGAGAGCTAAGGTAGTGGGTTGAACGCTTGGGGCTCTGGTCGAGGAGGTAGAAGAGTTGTTACTCTTGGCTTCAACCTGGGCCTTGATGCTTTCCTGTCTGCGAGGGCAGCGGTAGGAAATTGCAGGGTGATCGCCATCACAGAGCAAGCAGCGATGGATTGTTGCCTTGCATATGGAGTAGTGATGGTCCAGTGTGCACAGGCTGCACTTCTGGACAGGGTGCTGACACTTATTGGTCGCGTGGGAGAGCTCGTAGCACTTAAAGCACTGCTGGATCTCATGGTATCGTTCCTTTATTATTTGGTGGGGTGATATTTTTAAGCCGAAGCAGTAGAATCCTTGTGTGGCAGCCTGGGTGGCCGCAGCTATGGTGGTGAACGTAATCTTCATTGATATTTTCTCGGTGTTGCGTGGGGTGAAAGGAGAGGCAAGCTCTTGACGTGTAGCTGTGGCCGTCCCCTCAGGTGTCACTATCCATATGTGTGTGTGGATAGACTGGCCAGCGTTTTTTTTTATTTATAAAAATGAGCACAATAGAGATAATAAAAATGATCAAACAAAAACCATAACAAAGAACAGTACAAATGAACAGAAAGGAATCCACACGAGCAATAAGCACGGCCCAAAATCATAAAGTCAATAACAGGAATATCACATAAAGAACAACACAAAAGGAACTACAAAACAAGCATAATAGATAAAACATGACATGTACACAGGAAACACAAAGGTACACACAGGAAGCACAAAGGGTACATAGAGAAAAACATACACAGAACAAGCCAGGGACAAGGGAAGAGAAGAAAGAATAAGAAACCAACACATACACAGGACACACAGAAACCGGGAACCAAGCACAGAACCAAACCCAACGCACTCATGAAGAAACACCGAAACACGCAGGAACCAGCACACACGTATATACACCGGAACACACACTGGAACCGGAAAACAGGAACCACAATCACACACCCACAAACAAAAACAACGGAAATTGCAAGAACCGGGAAGAACAGGAACAAAGTCACCGATAATAACGCCTATTTTTCTCTGGAAACTCACTCCGTGGATACCGAAGAAGGTACTTATTCCAAAGCAGCCACTCCTCATCGGAGGGGCGTACGTCCCCATGGCGACGTGGGCGCTCCATAAACTCCAAAACCACGTCATCAGGCGGCGGCTCGGCCGGCGGCGACCGCACCAAAGCAGAGGACATCGAAGACCCAAGAGTTGCCGGAGAGGCAGCAACTCTGCCGCCGATGGAACGGGAGCCGAGGGCATAGACTTCGCCGGCCACACCAAGGGAGGAGGCTCCACAGGGGACAACACGACAGAGGCAACATCCGGAACAGCATCCACAGGGTCTGGCACTGGCACATAATCCCCACTATGGACATTTTTCCGCAGGACCACCACAAGGCCCTGGCCCACATCATCAGCCACACCAGCCACAACAGGAGAATGGACCTCCCCCCCCATTGCGGGGAAGCCCCGGCTGGAGAAGAAACAGTGGGAAACATAGAGACACTGTCATCGGTAGAAGCAGCAGGCACGTGAACCTTCGCCACCACCATTGTAGTCGACACCGCCGCCCCAGGTACCACCTCACCGACACTCGCAGACTCGTAACTGTCAAATTCACCTTCATCGGCCCAGGTAGAAAGAGAGAAGTGCCACGAACGCTTGGGAACCGGCCACATATCTTCAGAACCAGAGGTGCAGCCAGAAACACGGGAAGCGCAGGGGGTGCGCACTTTTGCACGGTGCAAGACGTCAGCAGCCTCATCGACAGGGGGGATCCGGTCCTACTACAGCAGGAGGCCCCCGCCTCCATATCACCTCCCAGCACAGCCGGGACAAACAGTGGGGACGGAGAGACAGGAGCCGCAGGACAAGGCAGAGGGTCAGGCTCAGAAGACGAAAGGTCAGGCGCAGAAGACGGAGGGGCAGGCACAGCAGATGGAGAAGCTGAAGACGGAGAGGGAGAGTCCGGGAGAACAACAGCAGCACCAGGAACGCCACCAGCAGCAGCACATCCAACCGAGGATGGCACAGCTACTGGAGCACAAGCTCCACCAGGAGCAGGCGCACCATCAGACACAGGGCGTGTCACATCAGCCAAGGGTACGTCCACAAATGCATCCACCGGGTCCTCCTCCACAGCCAACGGCAGGAAATCTTCCTCACGAATGAGATTCACTTAGGGGACGACGGCCGCCGAGCTAGTCTGGACACCCCTCAGCTTCCCGGAGGAAAGCACGTTGAGCCTCACACTCAAAATAGCATCAAAGTGCCCAAAATATCGCTCAAGCAGCTCCTCCGGGAATTCAAGGGGGGTACCTTGCACGCTGACAAAGTGAGGGCCCAACTTCGGTCCTAGACAACCACCGTACCAGCAGCGTCTGGCAGGTGTAAGGACTGCCCCATGTAACGTCGTAAAACATTCTGTAATCTTCCTCCTCTGCAAACTTCACAATAGCCTGATGAGAAGATACCAATACCACACTACACATCGCAGCCACGGGGACACTCAGCATATCACACATAACCAATTCCGCGGCAGGATAATCGTCCAGTCCAGTAAATTCCCACCGAACGAGCCCGCCAAACGGGGAAGGAGAGGCCCCCCTATCATGCAGGCCACATCAACAAATGACGAGTCTGATGGTGTGATCTGTTGGGAACCAAGAAATCCTCCCCCCCCCCCAGAGTGGAAAAGACCCGTAGGTAGCCAAATTAGTGGAAGTTGTGGAAAGCATTTTCTTTCACCCCAATCATCTAAGCTCAAACCTGGCCTCAGGCCGGGCTCGGGGAGTAGAAGAACTCCAAGAGCCCCATGAAGCAGGTATCAAGCAGGCATGCCAACAATAAGAGAAGAAGCGGAGGGAACATAACAACCAATGGTTTAAAAGACTGTCATAAAAGCAAAAACGAAAAGTAGGAATGAGTGGAAGAAAAACAGAGGTCAGAGAATAGTGAAAAATCGGGATAAATGAAACAGGGATAGGAATGAATACAAAAATATACAAATAAGGCTGGAAAGAAACTATGAACACAGTCTAAAGTCGAGAGAAACTATGAAACATCGCCACAGTCCACGTGGTGTAGTGGTTGTGAGATTTTTCTCTACGCCTACCTCCCTTAGGAGGTGGACTACAAGTTTAAAGGCTGCTCTTGGCAGTTAAGCATGAGTCCAGTAGAAAAAGGAGAAGCGGGAGCAAACCGCCAGGCTTCCACCAGCAGGGGTGAAAACCTGTCCACATAGGCCGCTGGTTCCTCCTAGTTAAACATGACGTTAAAACCAATAAAGGGTAACCGACGGGTTCTCACAATCAAATTTTATATTTGATGTGGCGCTATGAATTGGAATTCGAATTCCCAAGAGCACAGCCGTCATATCAAAGATCAAAACAACAATATCAAATATATCAGAACATGGGTGTGGCACAGAATAGTTGAAGGTTGACATCAAAGATCGTTTACGAAATTAAACAATTTATTAATAACAAGAGACTAGACTACTACATTATCGAGTTTACATTTACGTTAATGTCCATTCAGTGGCACTATAACCAACAGCTAACTAGCAACCCTTGCTGTGTGGCTGCATACTGAACTAACCTGAACACAGGTGTGCCCACTGACGACGCAATATTGCAAATCAAAGAAAAATATCACAGACTAAGTTACACCACAGCGAGTGATTTAATTACGTTAATGTCCATCCAGTGGCATTTGCAACACAGCTATTCAACAGCCCCTCGAGAAATGACAGCAGGCTCCATCCTGCTGACACTTCGGGCTGACAACATGAACTAACTGAACAAATGAGGTATCCACTGATGACACAAGCAAGCAATCAATAGTGACACGGCTACAGGTGTCCAGCTACTCTAATCACAAGCTTAAGGTCCTCCCGCCCAACAGGAGCGACCCCCGTAACTAGGTGGGTAGTCTAACAGTGACTCCCCCTATCACAACTAAAGTGAACAAAGTCAGGCAAGGTGGGATTCTGGGACACAGCTCCACACATCCCAAGTTACTTTACCCTCGTCACTAGACGATAACCAAAAGAAATTGCCTTAATCAATTACCACATTGATTATGTGATTTATAAATTACGTTAATTGACTGATCGCAGCAGTCAGCAACAAAGTACTACTGGAATCACAAACAATTGTCTCCCGCTAGACAACAACATGATGGTACTCTACGTTAACACAAGTCATCTTGTCACAATAGCTCAAACTCTTAAATTACATCACACTTGACTCCTTGCAAGTATTCAGTGAGTAATTCTTAATTACGGTCAAACGGACCACTAATTACATCCCAATTGAGTTACGTTAACTAAGCCTACCCCAAGTGGTGGCTTCTCAACAGTCTGTGTCATTAATTACTTTAATATGAGTGCTAATTACCCTAATTAACCTCGAGCAATTAATTAACTGTCACCAGGACCGATAATTAATCATACATAAATACGTCTCACTCCGCACTGCCTAAGCAGGTCTCATCAAACACTGTGAATTCACGGAAGAGGAGTTAATTACTAATTAACAATGAGTGCAACTTAATCCACTGTCACCAGACAGAATATGATTAATATAACGTATTATGCTAACCCCATGACCTCGCTTTACCGAGTCATCTGAGTCCTCAAGACTCCAGACGTTAATTACTCCACTAATTATCATGAGCCACTAATTGCCCTAACCCCGAAAGGCAATTAGTCTCGAGCAACTGACGTTAACACTATCACTGACAGACTCTGACAGATCCTCTCCCACTACGTGAATTCATGATGAGAATGCTAATTACATAATTAGCTAGAGTGGTCAATTAGTTGTCACACGGACAATTAATTGCACCGGAAACGTATTCCAACAAGCTCAAGTTCAACACTGTTCTCCCATAACAGCCCTCACTCATTCAACAACTACAAATGTGCACCCCCTTATCCAGTTAATCACCCCTAATTAACTCACTGAATCCTCAAGTTCTCAACACAACTTAAAGAAACAAAGTAACCCTAAGGTTACATAGGTCACACATATAATGGCATGCAAAACAACATAAAATAGCACTGCCCACATACGGTTGCGACTACTGCAACTCGTTAATTACTATGCCCACACAGTAATAACACACGGTTTTGCAACAACTCAAGGTATACCAATATTACTGCCCCTCTAATCTTGCAAACGTTGCAAAAGATCGCCCGTTCCTGGTTGCTTCAGCAAGACAATTTACGTTAATATAAGACACCGTCGCTCTACGCGGACAGCTGGCACTAATTCTCCCATAATTAGGCAAATTAACTAATTGCTCGCTCTCATTAAGTGACTGAGAATTTCCCTGAATACTCAAAGGGTCCCTTTAAATCCTCAACCCAGTTCCTAGGACAGTAATAACGTATACCTGATACCACTGCACAAACCTGCACATAATGATACCGTCAGCATGCCCCCCATGCTAATGACATCATTAGGCAATCAGTCAGCGATCACATCTACTGACTCACCACACAACACAATACAACCACATGCAAATCAACACATAGAAATGCCTTACATAAACAATGCAAATTAATCACCAGGACGATATACAGACCTCAGGATATCCATTAATAACCCTGCCCCACGGGCCTGCTTAATTAACTCTACCCTGGCCTAATTACACCTGCGGTACCATGGCACTAACCAAGGCTGAACGATTATACAGAATCGACAGACTGGATCATTTATATGATGATTTTCTACACTGACTGGTCCCAAACTCAAGTCAGTCTACACACAGCAATATATCTAGATATATAATTATTTAACTACATGATTCACTGTGGACAATATCCCTCTCCAGGTACTGCCCCTCAGTCACCTGGACGTGCACAGACAGGTCTCTCAGCTGCTTCCCTAGCCTGGCCGGGCTAGGTGACCACACAACTTTTCTACCCGTGATTTCCACTAATACTGAGACACTGTTACACTGTTAAAGTACTCACGTTTCCTTCCACACATTTTTCTCATTTCCCAGGTCCTTACCACCTGGCTGTCAACACTTAGCTTGCTCCTCGTGCGTCGACAAGATGTGGCCCTAGGCTGTCCTGGGAAAGTGGCCAAGGGGGTGGCCAAAGGTGGTGGCCTAACATGTGGCCACCGCATGGCCTTCAGGAAGGTAGCCACGGGTGGCGCGTGATGTCACAGCACCCCACCCCACCCGGGCTGCTCGCGCGCGGGGTAAGGTGGGTGGCCGGGCTGGGGTGACGCACGGGTGGCCTGGAGGTGGCCACGTGGCGCCTGTGGGCGGCCTGGGGGTGGCCGCGGGGCATACACACATGGATGGGGAATCACTAACAACCCCATCATACCAGAGCATGACTCGCTCTTACACTGGGGTGACAGGAGTGACACTGGCCGGCGTCACCACCCCATGGACGACGTCGGGCGGAATTCAAAGTCCAACAGGGGCCTGTAATATCACCATAATTACACTAGGAGGCCCTGCCCATTATTCCACCCAATTGTCCATGGACATACAGGATAATCTGAGCCCCCCTGCTACCCCATGGGGCTTTGCCAGCTGCCCCATGGGTGATCACTGTCTCTGAGGCTATTTCCTCTCCTGTATTTACCAGTCCCAGTTTCACGCGAATTTGGGCTTGACACACCCAGGGTGGCTGGAGTGCCATGCAAGATGAGTAATCCGGATAACCCCGGATTAACGGGGGTGGAGGTGGCAGCTTGCCACCTCCACCCAAAATCACTTCCTTCACCGGTTGCTGCCCAATTCAAACTGCCCTCTTGGCGGGCTAGGGAGACTCATATCCCCATATCTCCCCCCCCCTACCTTGTCTGACCAATCAGCAGGGAGCCGGCACGGCTCCGTGGTGCCGCTTCCAGTAACAATCATTGGCGCCAAAACTCGGCCTACGGGTAGGAGTGCCTAAGCCAATCACAGGCGTCCCTCGCCTGGTGGCGTGGCGTGACGTCACAGGGAGGGGCAGGCCTAAACACTCTCAACGTCTCCCTTGGTAGGGGGGAGGCAGCGTACCCCCACTGCCCCCCCCCTCCAATCTCTAACGGTTCTTGAGTCAAACCACCTCACACCTTCACCTACAAATCTCCCTCTGTTTCACAGAACAGGAAAATTTCTGTAATTCTCTCTACAGAGCAATCACAGACCTCTAATTAGTTTTAACTGACAGCATTTAACATAAGCTTTCATATGACACCCAACAAGTATATGTAAATTTGAAAGCTTCAGTTTCTAGAGTCCCTAGAGCGACTAGCCTATTCTAGAAACTAGGAAAACTAGCTGAGGAGATCCTACATCTCCTCACAGTGGTAACACACTCGCCTGGCGTTTCTCGAGTGCTTTGGCTTGGGTTCGTATCCTGGCCAGGGAGGATTTACTGGGCGTCAATCCTTAACTGTAGCCTCTGTTTACCCAGCAGAAAATGGGTACCTGGTTGTTAAACGATTTGGCAGAAAATTTGGATTAAGGACCTACCCGAAACGGTATGCGTGCTAGTGGCTGTACAAGAATGTAAGAACTTTTGTATATATAAAAAAAAATGAAAATGTTATTGCCTCTAAAGATAAGACACAACCAGAACTCCTACACAATCACATAAGAAGAAAAATGACAGTGAACGACCAGGTTACGAAAAAGGGGAGGTGAATATTCAAGAAACAATAGAGGAATTTACGAGGAACTCAATGTCAGCTTGCAGACGATGGGTCATAATAACGTGACTGAAGATATGATTACCAAATCACACGTCAGAAAATACAGAGACGACGACGTTTCGGTCAGTCGTGGACCATTATCAAGTCGTGTAACGCCAGCTTCCTTGAAGTGCTCACTGCTGAACCTAAATAGCTGCCAACCATTTGGGCTGGACGGTAGAGCGACGGTCTTACTTCTTGCAGGTCGGCGTTCAATCCCCTCGACCGTCCAAACAGTTTTGCACCATTCCTTCCCTCCTGCCCATCCCAAGTCTTTATCCTGACCCCTTCCCAGTGCTATATAATCGTAATGGCTTGGCGCTTTCTCTTGATAGTTTCCTTTCAGTGCCAGAAACCGAGGTTACCCAAGATGAGAGATTTATCAAATAGTGAGATAACAGAAAGGATACAACTAGCATCACTAGACGAAACTGAAGCTATTGGATCAGACAACGTATCACTATGTATGTTAAAAGAAGGAGTACAGGCCAATTATCGAATCTCTCACGATCATCTTCAATGAGTCACTTATAAAGGGAGAAATATTGTAATTTTCTAAGAATAATTACCAAGCTGCTGGAAGAAGACAAATGTAATACAATCCCTCGCAATTATGGATTCGTGCCATAATTGCGAGGGATTGGGTATGATGAGAAACCGAAGGAACTAAACCTGACGAAGCTAAAAAAAATAGGAGGTGGTGGGGGGACAAAACACTTAAGGGGGGATTGATAGAGTGCAAAAAGAGGAAATGTTCACAATGAACACCAATAGTACAAGAGGATATGGATGGAGTCATGGAGATGTTAGAAAGTTTCTTGTAACATAAGAGTAGTGAGAAAGTGGAATGAACGAAAGGAGTAGGATGTGGTTGCAAACTTCATTAATAATTTTAAAAGTAGATATGATACGAAAATAGGTTGGAAATTACTGCATTAGGAAACAGGCGGTTCGAAAAGCGGGGTCAAAGAGCTAACGCCGGTAATCCAGGCACAGACTCTTCAGTACAAATGGATGAGTATTAATTGATGAGCGAGCAAGCAACACACACAGACACACGCCCAGAGACATTGGAAAGAACATTTTCAGTATCAGAGTAGTTAGTAAATAGAATGCATTTGGCAGTGATGTGGTGGAGGCTGACTCCATACACAGTTTCAAATGTAGATATGATAGAGCCCAGTAGGCTCAGGAACGTGTACACCAGTTGATTGACTGTTGAGAGGCGGGACCAAAGAGCCAAAGCTCAATCCCTGCAAGCACAATTAGGTGAGTACACAAGCACACAAACTTGTCACCAACAGCGTCATACTTATATGCTTGTGGTGTTCAAAATTTAATTACCCTGAACTATTTCCACGAGGCACTTGGGGGATTTTAGGCTTAATTGCCTATTACGCGTATAGTATTGCGAGACTCTAATTATTTGCTATATAACTGAACGCTTGACACCCACCTCGTTTATACACGCATACTATTTTTAATTTAATATTCCTAATTGGACGTTTGCTGCTGGTCTGTACACAATTAGTGTTATTTATAAGCCTATTTCAGGCCGGCCTATTTCACACTCGCGCCCGGATAAAGGTGGACGATTTTCCCACTCTCAACATTGTGAGAGATGATGTTTAGGGCCACCTGCCCTAGTGGCCCGCTAACAAGAGGGGCATGGGGAGGGGGGGGGACTTATATACCACTATCTATCGAGCGTGCTCATTATATCTTTCCTTTGATTATGCTAATTAGCCTCGTAGTTAGTGCCCCGGACGTGGCAGGCCCCTAATTAATGTATTTATAATTGGTTACCTCGTTTGTTCTAATTATATACAACGGTAACGTGTTGCGTGCGTTAAGATAAACTGTTGATATCGTTCATAAAATGTGGAATATGTCAGGAAAAAAGAAAGAGGTTAATTTTTTTTTTTGGGGGGGTTCAATTTTCTCACTCCGGTGGTAATATAATTATTATTTTGTTGTGGGGTGGGCATGTGGGGTAGGGGGGGAGAGCATGGTATTTTGTGTGGGGTTGGGTTATGTGTGTGGGTGGGGGGGGGGGAGCATGGTATTTTATGTGGGGTGGGGGAGAGCATGGTATTTTATGGGGTGGGCATTTGGGGTTGGGGGGGAGAGCATGGTATTTTATGTGGGGTGGGCATTTGGGGGGGGAGCATGGTATGTGGGGTGGGGGGGGGGGGGGAGAGCATGGTATTTTGTGTGGGGTGGGCATGTGGGGTGGGGGGGGAGAGCATGGTATTTTGTGTGTGGGGTGGGGTTGGGGGGGGGGGAAGATATTTTGAAGAGGAATATAACAACATAGACTGTGTTGTGATAGAACAAGATGCCATATTTGTCACCCCTCCCCCCTTTCCCATCATCCCCTCCCCTCCTCTCTCTCCTTTCCCTCCGTCTCTACCCCTTCTATCCTCTCCTCTCCTCTCCTCTCTCCTACCTCTCTTCCCACCACCCATTACACTGAACTAGGCATTAGCGCGAAAATACTCCAACGAGAGGGTCACAAGTTGAAGGGGTGTACAGAGATCGCGAAATGTTTTGTCACGCGAAAGTCAGATTTTGCAGGATGTTTTTTCATGAAATGTCAGTAATTTGTGAGAGGGGCGTTCACGAAAATGAGAGGGAGAGAATTGTTTTCTTTAGAAGGTCTACCTACCTTCAGCTTTGATGTCCAAAGGGCTTGGAAAGGATGGGGGAGGTAGAGGGATGGGGAGATGAAATTCAGGAAGAGGATGCGGTGTAGAGAGAGAGGAGGTTTGAAAGTTTGGTGGCCTGTCCACCATGGGTTGACATATGTGTATGTGTCGTTTGTTTGTGTATGTGTTATGTTGGGTTGTCAGTACATTGGCTGGGGGGGCTAGTGTTTGTGACCTTGTTGATGTCCTAAAGCACTAGAGCCGATGGAGTTGGCTGAGGGAGGTTAAACTTAGCAACATCAGAGTAGTTACACTTCTGATAGCACAACAAATGGTTTTTTGGTTTTGTATTAGTTTTTATTTGTTTATATATATATATATATATATATATATATATATAATATTATATATATATATATAAATATAATATATTTATGTATTTATTTTTTGTATTTTTTTTTGTATTTATTTATTTTCTTTATTCTTCATTTGGTGTAGATCGGGTCCGGGATGGGACACTCATCTGGGTCGTCTGGCAGGCCTCTTAGTATTTGAGGTCTTGGAAGGCCTCATCGTGGATGTGTCTGATCACTTTTTGTTGGAGAGTGATTCTTCTGGTTCTGTGTGGTGGCTCGTGGATCTCGTAGTCACTGGTGGTGTTTCTGCTACGTAGGGATCTTCGGGGTCTGGGATACATATTCTTCATGCGTACAGCTGTCTTCTGGTCAGGTAGCTGAGCCTGATGTTCATTGGCTTCATGTTGAGCGTCTCGTGGATTTGGTCAGTTCTTACCCTGTCCATCAGTGTCAGTCCCTCCGCAAAGCGAAG
>WNGS01163298.1:44432-62974 GCA_020271785.1 Procambarus virginalis | reverse complement strand
TATGAACACAGTCTAAAGTCGAGAGAAACAGAAACATCGCCACAGTCCACGTGGTGTAGTGGTTGTGAGATTTTTCTCTACGCCTACCTCCCTTAGGAGGTGGACTACAAGTTTAAAGGCTGCTCTTGGCAGTTAAGCATGAGTCCAGTAGAAAAAGGAGAAGCGGGAGCAAACCGCCAGGCTTCCACCAGCAGGGGTGAAAACCTGTCCACATAGGCCGCTGGTTCCTCCTAGTTAAACATGACGTTAAAACCAATAAAGGGTAACCGACGGGTTCTCACAATCAAATTTTATATTTGATGTGGCGCTATGAATTGGAATTCGAATTCCCAAGAGCACAGCCGTCATATCAAAGATCAAAACAACAATATCAAATATATCAGAACATGGGTGTGGCACAGAATAGTTGAAGGTTGACATCAAAGATCGTTTACGAAATTAAACAATTTATTAATAACAAGAGACTAGACTACTACATTATCGAGTTTACATTTACGTTAATGTCCATTCAGTGGCACTATAACCAACAGCTAACTAGCAACCCTTGCTGTGTGGCTGCATACTGAACTAACCTGAACACAGGTGTGCCCACTGACGACGCAATATTGCAAATCAAAGAAAAATATCACAGACTAAGTTACACCACAGCGAGTGATTTAATTACGTTAATGTCCATCCAGTGGCATTTGCAACACAGCTATTCAACAGCCCCTCGAGAAATGACAGCAGGCTCCATCCTGCTGACACTTCGGGCTGACAACATGAACTAACTGAACAAATGAGGTATCCACTGATGACACAAGCAAGCAATCAATAGTGACACGGCTACAGGTGTCCAGCTACTCTAATCACAAGCTTAAGGTCCTCCCGCCCAACAGGAGCGACCCCCGTAACTAGGTGGGTAGTCTAACAGTGACTCCCCCTATCACAACTAAAGTGAACAAAGTCAGGCAAGGTGGGATTCTGGGACACAGCTCCACACATCCCAAGTTACTTTACCCTCGTCACTAGACGATAACCAAAAGAAATTGCCTTAATCAATTACCACATTGATTATGTGATTTATAAATTACGTTAATTGACTGATCACAGCAGTCAGCAACAAAGTACTACTGGAATCACAAACAATTGTCTCCCGCTAGACAACAACATGATGGTACTCTACGTTAACACAAGTCATCTTGTCACAATAGCTCAAACTCTTAAATTACATCACACTTGACTCCTTGCAAGTATTCAGTGAGTAATTCTTAATTACGGTCAAACGGACCACTAATTACATCCCAATTGAGTTACGTTAACTAAGCCTACCCCAAGTGGTGGCTTCTCAACAGTCTGTGTCATTAATTACTTTAATATGAGTGCTAATTACCCTAATTAACCTCGAGCAATTAATTAACTGTCACCAGGACCGATAATTAATCATACATAAATACGTCTCACTCCGCACTGCCTAAGCAGGTCTCATCAAACACTGTGAATTCACGGAAGAGGAGTTAATTACTAATTAACAATGAGTGCAACTTAATCCACTGTCACCAGACAGAATATGATTAATATAACGTATTATGCTAACCCCATGACCTCGCTTTACCGAGTCATCTGAGTCCTCAAGACTCCAGACGTTAATTACTCCACTAATTATCATGAGCCACTAATTGCCCTAACCCCGAAAGGCAATTAGTCTCGAGCAACTGACGTTAACACTATCACTGACAGACTCTGACAGATCCTCTCCCACTACGTGAATTCATGATGAGAATGCTAATTACATAATTAGCTAGAGTGGTCAATTAGTTGTCACACGGACAATTAATTGCACCGGAAACGTATTCCAACAAGCTCAAGTTCAACACTGTTCTCCCATAACAGCCCTCACTCATTCAACAACTACAAATGTGCACCCCCTTATCCAGTTAATCACCCCTAATTAACTCACTGAATCCTCAAGTTCTCAACACAACTTAAAGAAACAAAGTAACCCTAAGGTTACATAGGTCACACATATAATGGCATGCAAAACAACATAAAATAGCACTGCCCACATACGGTTGCGACTACTGCAACTCGTTAATTACTATGCCCACACAGTAATAACACACGGTTTTGCAACAACTCAAGGTATACCAATATTACTGCCCCTCTAATCTTGCAAACGTTGCAAAAGATCGCCCGTTCCTGGTTGCTTCAGCAAGACAATTTACGTTAATATAAGACACCGTCGCTCTACGCGGACAGCTGGCACTAATTCTCCCATAATTAGGCAAATTAACTAATTGCTCGCTCTCATTAAGTGACTGAGAATTTCCCTGAATACTCAAAGGGTCCCTTTAAATCCTCAACCCAGTTCCTAGGACAGTAATAACGTATACCTGATACCACTGCACAAACCTGCACATAATGATACCGTCAGCATGCCCCCCATGCTAATGACATCATTAGGCAATCAGTCAGCGATCACATCTACTGACTCACCACACAACACAATACAACCACATGCAAATCAACACATAGAAATGCCTTACATAAACAATGCAAATTAATCACCAGGACGATATACAGACCTCAGGATATCCATTAATAACCCTGCCCCACGGGCCTGCTTAATTAACTCTACCCTGGCCTAATTACACCTGCGGTACCATGGCACTAACCAAGGCTGAACGATTATACAGAATCGACAGACTGGATCATTTATATGATGATTTTCTACACTGACTGGTCCCAAACTCAAGTCAGTCTACACACAGCAATATATCTAGATATATAATTATTTAACTACATGATTCACTGTGGACAATATCCCTCTCCAGGTACTGCCCCTCAGTCACCTGGACGTGCACAGACAGGTCTCTCAGCTGCTTCCCTAGCCTGGCCGGGCTAGGTGACCACACAACTTTTCTACCCGTGATTTCCACTAATACTGAGACACTGTTACACTGTTAAAGTACTCACGTTTCCTTCCACACATTTTTCTCATTTCCCAGGTCCTTACCACCTGGCTGTCAACACTTAGCTTGCTCCTCGTGCGTCGACAAGATGTGGCCCTAGGCTGTCCTGGGAAAGTGGCCAAGGGGGTGGCCAAAGGTGGTGGCCTAACATGTGGCCACCGCATGGCCTTCAGGAGGGTAGCCACGGGTGGCGCGTGATGTCACAGCACCCCACCCCACCCGGGCTGCTCGCGCGCGGGGTAAGGTGGGTGGCCGGGCTGGGGTGACGCACGGGTGGCCTGGAGGTGGCCACGTGGCGCCTGTGGGCGGCCTGGGGGTGGCCGCGGGGCATACACACATGGATGGGGAATCACTAACAACCCCATCATACCAGAGCATGACTCGCTCTTACACTGGGGTGACAGGGGTGACACTGGCCGGCGTCACCACCCCATGGACGACGTCGGGCGGAATTCAAAGTCCAACAGGGGCCTGTAATATCACCATAATTACACTAGGAGGCCCTGCCCATTATTCCACCCAATTGTCCATGGACATACAGGATAATCTGAGCCCCCCTGCTACCCCATGGGGCTTTGCCAGCTGCCCCATGGGTGATCACTGTCTCTGAGGCTATTTCCTCTCCTGTATTTACCAGTCCCAGTTTCACGCGAATTTGGGCTTGACACACCCAGGGTGGCTGGAGTGCCATGCAAGATGAGTAATCCGGATAACCCCAGATTAACGGGGGTGGAGGTGGCAGCTTGCCACCTCCACCCAAAATCACTTCCTTCACCGGTTGCTGCCCAATTCAAACTGCCCTCTTGGCGGGCTAGGGAGACTCATATCCCCATATCTCCCCCCCTACCTTGTCTGACCAATCAGCAGGGAGCCGGCACGGCTCCGTGGTGCCGCTTCCAGTAACAATCATTGGCGCCAAAACTCGGCCTACGGGTAGGAGTGCCTAAGCCAATCACAGGCGTCCCTCGCCTGGTGGCGTGGCGTGACGTCACAGGGAGGGGCAGGCCTAAACACTCTCAACGTCTCCCTTGGTGGGGGGGAGGCAGCGTACCCCCACTGCCCCCCCTCCAATCTCTAACGGTTCTTGAGTCAAACCACCTCACACCTTCACCTACAAATCTCCCTCTGTTTCACAGAACAGGAAAATTTCTGTAATTCTCTCTACAGAGCAATCACAGACCTCTAATTAGTTTTAACTGACAGCATTTAACATAAGCTTTCATATGACACCCAACAAGTATATGTAAATTTGAAAGCTTCAGTTTCTAGAGTCCCTAGAGCGACTAGCCTATTCTAGAAACTAGGAAAACTAGCTGAGGAGATCCTACATCTCCTCACATCACCTCCCACTAAAGAATATATTTTCCTGCAAGGAAAATACATTCAAAACACCAGCTAGTTTTTCTGCACACACCTGCCCAACAGGTGTACTAGCTAAACAAGTGTGAAGTGTGAAACTCTGTTTCCTATACAACACTGGACTGAGGGTCTCTGTGCACTACCACCGGATCACCCTGGTGGTGCTGCCTGACCTTGGAGTGGCAACATGTTTGGCTCCAGCTCTGGTCCTGGCCGGTTCAACACCTCGCAACCATTTCCATCACTGAACCTCCTATTTCCATCCTCGGTCTGTGTCATACTGGACACATGAGCAACACATTGGTGTGGCCTTACCGGTGAAGCACTTCCCTTACCTCCCCTCAGCCTACAAAGAACTTACTGACAGTTTTCCACCTGACATTGCAACAAGTTGACAGGATCACCCTACCTGTCCAACTGTCAAACACAAGCCGGTCTTACTCTACCGACTGAACTATCTGGGAGAAAACCTCATCTACAAGCACCTACACTCGCCCTACTGAGCTTGGGGTTTCTCCCTTGCTTTTCCTCGGTCTCGCTCCTCTAACAAGGACATGAGCGAAACTTTTGACATCTGTCAAACTCCCTTGTCCGTTTCTACCTGGACATAACTTGGAATGTGATCAGCATTCCCACTGCAGATCTACTATAACCCTTTACCAAGGCAATCCTTAAAGAACAAAATCATTATGCTGCTGGGGACCTGAACCATGAAAAATCACCAGCCCAAAATGACCTTTGCCATCTTGCATTTTCAGCCTTTCTTCAAAAGGCGATCGATGTATGCATCCATCGAATCGTCTTTCTCAGTGCTGCCATGCTAGGCATCTTTACCTTCATACCTTGTCACCAGGATAAGTGCACTAGGGTGGGCTTGCTTCCCTTCCCTGTGTGAGATTGCCCCATTGCAATCTGCTCTTGAGCCAGCACTGACTTGCTGCGCTCTCACCATCAGGCTCGAACTCGGCCTTGCTGTCACCTCTGAAAATGGGAGCCTCTGCTCAACCTCTCAAGTGACTACCATGAATTCTTCCTGGGGTTGTACAGTCCCCACTCTGGCAAGAATTCCATCACCTGTCTAACTACAGATAATTACCCTCCTTTCTCTAAAGAAGTCAACTCGGATCCTTAGCTGGTGGCGCGACCTCCCACTAAGATCCCAAGGTGTATCTAACAACTACACTCTTATGACACCCTTGACAACTACACTGTCGTCCAATGAGACCTCTCACGCTTGAGGTCACTTCTAGAAGCTTCGTCTACCCTCAGGTAGGTGGTGTCTTGCACCTCAGGCAGATCCTGAGTGCACCCCTTGCAACCACTGTTGCACGCTGGCTTGGTGTCCACGACACCTGCTGCTGAGCTGACCCCACTCACTCACGAGTGTGTCAATGTCCCCTAGCTAGCAGCCTCGAAAAGCCAGACAGATCTCACCATATTTACCATGAAATACCTCATTCCTACAGTGTGTGCGGTGTGTGTGTACCTGTGTGTGACAACCGTGCACAAAACATACCTTCACCCATCCTGGTCCACTATGTTCTACAATGATAGCTTTGATGTTACTTTAAAAATCAATGAGACTGCACTTCATGGGCTCGAACCCAAGTTGCATAGCCCCACGTTGGGCGCCAGCTGTGAGATTTTTCTCTACGCCTACCTCCCTTAGGAGGTGGACTACAAGTTTAAAGGCTGCTCTTGGCAGTTAAGCATGAGTCCAGTAGAAAAAGGAGAAGCGGGAGCAAACCGCCAGGCTTCCACCAGCAGGGGTGAAAACCTGTCCACATAGGCTGCTGGTTCCTCCTAGTTAAACATGACGTTAAAACCAATAAAGGGTAACCGATGGGTTCACACAATCAAATTTTATATTTGATGTGGCGCTATGAATTGGAATTCGAATTCCCAAGAGCACAGCCGTCATATCAAAGATCAAAACAACAATATCAAATATATCAGAACATGGGTGTGGCACAGAATAGTTGAAGGTTGACATCAAAGACCGTTTACGAAATTAAACAATTTATTAATAACAAGAGACTAGACTACTACATTATCGAGTTGACATTTACGTTAATGTCCATTCAGTGGCACTATAACCAACAGCTAACTAGCAACCCTTGCTGTGTGGCTGCATACTGAACTAACCTGAACACAGGTGTGCCCACTGACGACGCAATATTGCAAATCAAAGAAAAATATCACAGACTAAGTTACACCACAGCGAGTGATTTAATTACGTTAATGTCCATCCAGTGGCATTTGCAACACAGCTATTCAACAGCCCCTCGAGAAATGACAGCAGGCTCCATCCTGCTGACACTTCGGGCTGACAACATGAACTAACTGAACAAATGAGGTATCCACTGATGACACAAGCAAGCAATCAATAGTGACATGGCTACAGGTGTCCAGCTACTCTAATCACAAGCTTAAGGTCCTCCCGCCCAACAGGAGCGACCCCCGTAACTAGGTGGGTAGTCTAACAGTGACTCCCCCCTATCACAACTAAAGTGAACAAAGTCAGGCAAGGTGGGATTCTGGGACACAGCTCCACACATCCCAAGTTACTTTACCCTCGTCACTAGACGATAACCAAAAGAAATTGCCTTAATCAATTACCACATTGATTATGTGATTTATAAATTACGTTAATTGACTGATCGCAGCAGTCAGCAACAAAGTACTACTGGAATCACAAACAATTGTCTCCCGCTAGACAACAACATGATGGTACTCTGTGAATTCACGGAAGAGGAGTTAATTACTAATTAACAATGAGTGCAACTTAATCCACTGTCACCAGACAGAATATGATTAATATAACGTATTATGCTAACCCCATGACCTCGCTTTACCGAGTCATCTGAGTCCTCAAGACTCCAGACGTTAATTACTCCACTAATTATCATGAGCCACTAATTGCCCTAACCCCGAAAGGCAATTAGTCTCGAGCAACTGACGTTAACACTATCACTGACAGACTCTGACTGATCCTCTCCCACTACGTGAATTCATGATGAGAATGCTAATTACATAATTAGCTAGAGTGGTCAATTAGTTGTCACACGGACAATTAATTGCACCGGAAACGTATTCCAACAAGCTCAAGTTCAACACTGTTCTCCCATAACAGCCCTCACTCATTCAACAACTACAAATGTGCACCCCCTTATCCAGTTAATCACCCCTAATTAACTCACTGAATCCTCAAGTTCTCAACACAACTTAAAGAAACAAAGTAACCCTAAGGTTACATAGGTCACACATATAATGGCATGCAAAACAACATAAAATAGCACTGCCCACATACGGTTGCGACTACTGCAACTCGTTAATTACTATGCCCACACAGTAATAACACACGGTTTTGCAACAACTCAAGGTATACCAATATTACTGCCCCTCTAATCTTGCAAACGTTGCAAAAGATCGCCTGTTCCCGGTTGCTTCAGCAAGACAATTTACGTTAATATAAGACACCGTCGCTCTACGCGGACAGCTGGCACTTATTCTCCCATAATTAGGCAAATTAACTAATTGCTCGCTCTCATTAGGTGACTGAGAATTTCCCTGAATACTCAAAGGGTCCCTTTAAATCCTCAACCCAGTTCCTAGGACAGTAATAACGTATACCTGATACCACTGCACAAACCAGCACATAATGATACCATCAGCATGCCCCCCATGCTAATGACATCATTAGGCAATCAGTCAGCGATCACATCTACTGACTCACCACACAACACAATACAACCACATGCAAATCAACACATAGAAATGCCTTACATAAACAATGCAAATTAATCACCAGGACGATATACAGACCTCAGGATATCCATTAATAACCCTGCCCCACGGGCCTGCTTAATTAACTCTACCCTGGCCTAATTACACCTGCGGTACCATGGCACTAACCAAGGCTGAACGATTATACAGAATCGACAGACTGGATCATTTATATGATGATTTTCTACACTGACTGGTCCCAAACTCAAGTCAGTCTACACACAGCAATATATCTAGATATATAATTATTTAACTACATGATTCACTGTGGACAATATCCCTCTCCAGGTACTGCCCCTCAGTCACCTGGACGTGCACAGACAGGTCTCTCAGCTGCTTCCCTAGCCTGGCCGGGCTAGGTGACCACACAACTTTTCTACCCGTGATTTCCATTAATACTGAGACACTGTTACACTGTTAAAGTACTCACGTTTCCTTCCACACATTTTTCTCATTTCCCAGGTCCTTACCACCTGGCTGTCAACACTTAGCTTGCTCCTCGTGCGTCGACAAGATGTGGCCCTAGGCTGTCCTGGGAAAGTGGCCAAGGGGGTGGCCAAAGGTGGTGGCCTATTATGTGGCCACCGCATGGCCTTCAGGAGGGTAGCCACGGGTGGCGCATGATGTCACAGCACCCTACCCCACCCGGGCTGCTCGCGCGCGGGGTAAGGTGGGTGGCCGGGCTGGGGTGACGCACGGGTGGCCTGGAGGTGGCCACGTGGCGCCTGTGGGCGGCCTGGGGGTGGCCGCGGGGCATACACACATGGATGGGGAATCACTAACAACCCCATCATACCAGAGCATGACTCGCTCTTACACTGGGGTGACAGGAGTGACACTGGCCGGCGTCACCACCCCATGGACGACGTCGGGCGGAATTCAAAGTCCAACAGGGGCCTGTAATATCACCATAATTACACTAGGAGGCCCTGCCCATTATTCCACCCAATTGTCCATGGACATACAGGATAATCTGAGCCCCCCTGCTACCCCATGGGGCTTTGCCAGCTGCCCCATGGGTGATCACTGTCTCTGAGGCTATTTCCTCTCCTGTATTTACCAGTCCCAGTTTCACGCGAATTTGGGCTTGACACACCCAGGGTGGCTGGAGTGCCATGCAAGATGAGTAATCCGGATAACCCCGGATTAACAGGGGTGGAGGTGGCAGCTTGCCACCTCCACCCAAAATCACTTCCTTCACCGGTTGCTGCCCAATTCAAACTGCCCTCTTGGCGGGCTAGGGAGACTCATATCCCCATATCTCCCCCCCTACCTTGTCTGACCAATCAGCAGGGAGCCGGCACGGCTCCGTAGTGCCGCTTCCAGTAACAATCATTGGCGCCAAAACTCGGCCTACGGGTAGGAGTGCCTAAGCCAATCACAGGCGTCCCTCGCCTGGTGGCGTGGCGTGACGTCACAGGGAGGGGCAGGCCTAAACACTCTCAACGTCTCCCTTGGTAGGGGGGAGGCAGCGTACCCCCACTGCCCCCCCCCTCCAATCTCTAACGGTTCTTGAGTCAAACCACCTCACACCTTCACCTACAAATCTCCCTCTGTTTCACAGAACAGGAAAATTTCTGTAATTCTCTCTACAGAGCAATCACAGACCTCTAATTAGTTTTAACTGACAGCATTTAACATAAGCTTTCATATGACACCCAACAAGTATATGTAAATTTGAAAGCTTCAGTTTCTAGAGTCCCTAGAGCGACTAGCCTATTCTAGAAACTAGGAAAACTAGCTGAGGAGATCCTACATCTCCTCACAGTGGTAACACACTCGCCTGGCGTTTCTCGAGTGCTTTGGCTTGGGTTCGTATCCTGGCCAGGGAGGATTTACTGGGCGTCAATCCTTAACTGTAGCCTCTGTTTACCCAGCAGAAAATGGGTACCTGGTTGTTAAACGATTTGGCGGAAAAATTTGGATTAAGGACCTACCCGAAACGGTATGCGTGCTAGTGGCTGTACAAGAATGTAAGAACTTTTGTATATATAAATAAAAAAATGAAAATGTTATTGCCTCTAAAGATAAGACACAACCAGAACTCCTACACAATCACATAAGAAGAAAAATGACAGTGAACGACCAGGTTACGAAAAAGGGGAGGTGAATATTCAAGAAACAATAGAGGAATTTACGAGGAACTCAATGTCAGCTTGCAGACGATGGGTCATAATAACGTGACTGAAGATATGATTACCAAATCACACGTCAGAAAATACAGAGACGACGACGTTTCGGTCAGTCGTGGACCATTATCAAGTCGTGTAATGCCAGCTTCCTTGAAGTGCTCACTGCTGAACCTAAATAGCTGCCAACCATTTGGGCTGGACGGTAGAGCGACGGTCTTACTTCTTGCAGGTCGGCGTTCAATCCCCTCGACCGTCCAAACAGTTTTGCACCATTCCTTCCCTTCCTGCCCCATCCCAAGTCTTTATCCTGACCCCTTCCCAGTGCTATATAATCGTAATGGCTTGGCGCTTTCTCTTGATAGTTTCCTTTCAGTGCCAGAAACCGAGGTTACCCAAGATGAGAGATTTATCAAATAGTGAGATAACAGAAAGGATACAACTAGCATCACTAGACGAAACTGAAGCTATTGGATCAGACAACGTATCACTATGTATGTTAAAAGAAGGAGTACAGGCCAATTATCGAATCTCTCACGATCATCTTCAATGAGTCACTTATAAAGGGAGAAATATTGTAATTTTCTAAGAATAATTACCAAGCTGCTGGAAGAAGACAAATGTAATACAATCCCTCGCAATTATGGATTCGTGCCATAATTGCGAGGGATTGGGTATGATGAGAAACCGAAGGAACTAAACCTGACGAAGCTAAAAAAAATAGGAGGTGGTGGGGGGACAAAATACTTAAGGGGGATTGATAGAGTGCAAAAAGAGGAAATGTTCACAATGAACACCAATAGTACAAGAGGATATGGATGGAGTCATGGAGATGTTAGAAAGTTTCTTGTAACATAAGAGTAGTGAGAAAGTGGAATGAACGAAAGGAGTAGGATGTGGTTGCAAACTTCATTAATAATTTTAAAAGTAGATATGATACGAAAATAGGTTGGAAATTACTGCATTAGGAAACAGGCGGTTCGAAAAGCGGGGTCAAAGAGCTAACGCCGGTAATCCAGGCACAGACTCTTCAGTACAAATGGATGAGTATTAATTGATGAGCGAGCAAGCAACACACACAGACACTCGCCCAGAGACATTGGAAAGAACATTTTCAGTATCAGAGTAGTTAGTAAATAGAATGCATTTGGCAGTGATGTGGTGGAGGCTGACTCCATACACAGTTTCAAATGTAGATATGATAGAGCCCAGTAGGCTCAGGAACGTGTACACCAGTTGATTGACAGTTGAGAGGCGGGACCAAAGAGCCAAAGCTCAATCCCTGCAAGCACAATTAGGTGAGTACACAAGCACACAAACTTGTCACCAACAGCGTCATACTTATATGCTTGTGGTGTTCAAAATTTAATTACCCTGAACTATTTCCACGAGGCACTTGGGGATTTTAGGCTTAATTGCCTATTACGCGTATAGTATTGCGAGACTCTAATTATTTGCTATATAACTGAACGCTTGACACCCACCTCGTTTATACACGCATACTATTTTTAATTTAATATTCCTAATTGGACGTTTGCTGCTGGTCTGTACACAATTAGTGTTATTTATAAGCCTATTTCAGGCCGGCCTATTTCACACTCGCGCCCGGATAAAGGTGGACGATTTTCCCACTCTCAACATTGTGAGAGATGATGGTTAGGGCCACCTGCCCTAGTGGCCCGCTAACAAGAGGGGCATGGGGAGGGGGGGGGACTTATATACCACTATCTATCGAGCGTGCTCATTATATCTTTCCTTTGATTATGCTAATTAGCCTCGTAGTTAGTGCCCCGGACGTGGCAGGCCCCTAATTAATGTATTTATAATTGGTTACCTCGTTTGTTCTAATTATATACAACGGTAACGTGTTGCGTGCGTTAAGATAAACTGTTGATATCGTTCATAAAATGTGGAATATGTCAGGAAAAAAGAAAGAGGTTAATTTTTTTTTTGGGGGGGGGGTTCAATTTTCTCACTCCGGTGGTAATATAATTATTATTTTGTTGTGGGGTGGGCATGTGGGGTTGGGGGGGGGGGGAGCATGGTATTTTATGTGGGGTGGGCATGTGGGGTGGGGGGGGGAGAGCATGGTATTTTGTGTGGGGTGGGCATGTGGGGTGGGGGGGGAGAGCATGGTATTTTGTGTGGGGTGGGCATGTGGGGGGGGGGGGGGGGAGAGCATGGTATTTTGTGTGTGGGGTGGGGTTGTGGGGGGGGAAGATATTTTGAAGAGGAATATAACAACATAGACTGTGTTGTGATAGAACAAGATGCCATATTTGTTACCCCTCCCCCCTTTCCCATCATCCCCTCCCCTCCTCTCTCTCCTTTCCCTCCGTCTCTACCCCTTCTATCCTCTCCTCTCCTCTCCTCTCTCCTACCTCTCTTCCCACCACCCATTACACTGAACTAGGCATTAGCGCGAAAATACTCCAACGAGAGGGTCACAAGTTGAAGGGGTGTACAGAGATCGCGAAATGTTTTGTCACGCGAAAGTCAGATTTTGCGGGATGTTTTTTCATGAAATGTCAGTAATTTGTGAGAGGGGCGTTCACGAAAATGAGAGGGAGAGAATTGTTTTCTTTAGAAGGTCTACCTACCTTCAGCTTTGATGTCCAAAGGGCTTGGAAAGGATGGGGGAGGTAGAGGGATGGGGAGATGAAATTCAGGAAGAGGATGCGGGTGTAGAGAGAGAGGAGGTTTGAAAGTTCGGTGGCCTGTCCACCATGGGTTGACATGTGTGTATGTGTCGTTTGTTTGCGTATGTGTTATGTTGGGTTGTCAGTACATTGGCTGGGGGGGCTAGTGTTTGTGACCTTGCTGGTGTCCTAAAGCACTAGAGCCGATGGAGTTGGCTGAGGGAGGTTAAACTTAGCAACATCAGAGTAGTTACACTTCTGATAGCACAACAAATGTTTTTTTGGTTTTGTAGTAGTTTTATTTGTTATATATATATATATATATATATATATATATATATATATATATATATATATATATATATATATATATATATATTTATATATTTATTTTTTTGTATTTTTTTTTGTATTTTATTTATTTTCTTTATTCTTCATTTGGTGTAGATCGGGTCCGGGATGGGCCACTCATCTGGGTCGTCTGGCAGGCCTCTTAGTATTTGAGGTCTTGGGAAGGCCTCATCGTGGATGTGTCTGATCACTTTTTGTTGGAGAGTGATTCTTCTAGTTCTGTGTGGTGGTTCGCGGATCTCGTAGTCGCTGGTGGTGTTTTCTGCTACGTAGGGATCTTCGGGGTCTGGGATATACATATTCTTCATGCGGTACAGCTGTCTTCTGGCCAGGTAGCTGAGCCTGATGTTCATTGGCTTCATGTTGAGCGTCTCGTGGATTTGGTCAGTTCTTACCCTGTCCATCAGTGTCAGTCCCTCCGCAAAGCGAAGTGCTTTGTTTTGTACCCGTTGGATCTTCAGCATGTTGGATTTGTTGGTGAGGTTCAGGGGGACGTAAGGGTATTCCAGGCTAGGCCTTATAATCCTTCTGTACAGGTGGAGCTTGATGTGGGATGGGGCTTGCTTGAAGCGGAAGAGCCTCGCCAGTGAACCCCGGGCCAACGCTGTCTTCTGGGATACGAACAGGGAGGAGTTGAGTAGCCTGTTGAAGTTGTATCCGAGCACTGTGTTGGAGTTTGAGATGGCTATGGGTTCGCCCCTGATTCTTATCCCTCCCTCATTTTCGATTGAGAAGGCCATACATCCAACAGTGCTTAATTGGATCTTTTCTGGGTTAGTGGTGATCCTCCATTTCCTTTCCCAGTTAGCAGTCCTGGCTAGTTCTACGTTTGCCTTACGGGTTACAGTTGCATGCTTGGTCGCTTGGCTGCTTGGGTTAGATGTTATTACGTGTGTTACGTCGTCCGCAAATTGCACGATGATGGTGTCCCTATACTCTGGTTGGGGCAGGTCGTTTACAAAGATGTTGAAGAGAATGGGGCTCCAGCATGACCCTTGGGGGACTCCAGCTGTTGGGGTGAAGGTTGCGGACTCTTGAAGCTGGGGGTAACTTGCCTATTCTTCAGGAAATTTCTGATCAGCCTGAGGAGGGTCCAGTTTTGCGCTGGTAAGTCTGCTAATTTGTACACAAGACCATCATGCCATAGGCTGTCGAAGGCCTTGTGTACATCCCTCGTCGCAATCAAAGCTACCTGTTTTTGCTTGCGAATTGAGCTTACGGCGTCTTAGATGATGTTTATTGCGTGGTGGGTTGATCTATGTGCTCGAAAGCCAAACTGTTTTTCTGTAAAGAGGTTGTTGTACTCCATGTAGTAGTTAAGACGGTTTGACACGATTTTTTCAAAGCACTTGCCAATTATGTCTAAGAGGGAGATTGGACGGTAGTTACCAGGTTGGTGGGGGTCTTTCTTGGGTTTGGGGATGAATATCATCTTGGCTGACTTGAATGCTACAGGAATGTGACCCGATACCAGCATAGCGTTGAATAGGTTGAGTGGGGATTGCAGAAGATTGCCTGGTAGAAGTTTGATCTGCAACGCTTTGATCCCCGATGGTCCTGGGGCCTTATCTCGGATGATTTTGATGACTCCTTTCATCTCTAACATAGTTATGGGTCTTGTTAGAGGGTGGTCGTCTTCTAGGGTTGTCAGGTCTATCAGAGGGGTGCTGTGAAGGGAGGCGGCGTTTTCTGTTGTCCATTGGTTGACACGTTCAAAGTGAGTGTTGTTGAAGGCTCTGCTGTTAGAAGCCGTGAGTGTCTTCTTCCATACTGCGCCCATGAGGTCAGCCTGGTCTTGTGGGTCTTCTATTTTTTCTTGTTGCTCCTCGTCATCTTCGTCAAGGAATGTGTGTGTACAAGGTGGGTGAGGCTGGGGTTAACCGAACCCAAGAGCTGTCTGATCTTGCGCCAGAAAGCTCCCGGCTCCCTTTTGTACTGGTTGGCCTGCCTCACAAGGGTTCCCCATATGTAGCTCTTGTGAGTCAGCGTTAGGTCAATGGTTTCCCTTCTGAGTGTTTCTAGGGTCAACGCTGGTGGCTGGCCAGTTTGGTAGTGGCTTTGGCAGGCTCGCTGGTACTCATTCATTTTGCCTCTGATTTCTCGGGTCAGTTTATATTGGTGGTAGGTCCTTGTGGTGGATATTTCGCAGGTGGCCTCAGTTGCGAGCTGGATGCGGTTGTGGATGGTGTTTACTGCTTGGTCGATTGTTTGAGTTGGGAGGTTTTCGAACTCAATGATGGGGTCGTCAGCAAGAAAGGTGTCATAGTCCCGGGCACGTATGGTTTCAAGTCTGGGCCTGGGAGGTGCCACATACCTGAAGGGGGATGCTTGGAGGGTTGTGACCACAGGGATGTGGTCCGACCCCACGTTCTTGCCTGGGGTTACTCTGCAGTGGAACAGGTCACAATCTCTGTTGGTCAGCACTATGTCAGGGGTGCCCCTCACATTGCCCGCAAAGAACGTCTTAAAGTGGGGGCCTTGGAAGGAGAGGTCCCGGTTTTGCATTAAATTGAAGAGCTGCCTGCCCTTTAGATCTGGCCTGGCAGGAGCGTTGAATAAGGCCTGATGGTGGGCATTCAGGTCTCCTGCGATGATTGTAGGGAGGTTCCTGTCGAGCAGCCTGTTCAGAGGGATGGAGGGGAGGTAGGCCAGTCTAGGTGGTAGATATGCGGTGCAGACGATGAGGGGGCCGTGTGAAGTGGTGAGTTCTATTGCAAGAAAGTGGTCATCTTCTATGAGGATGGGGCGGTAAGAGAGCCCTCTTCTTATTAGTATTGCCACCCCACTGTGCATCCCCCTGTTGACTTCCCTGGTGGAATATCCCCAGATAGAGATGTGCTGGTCCTGTCTAACCGCTGTTTCATTGAGTAAGATAATATCTGGGTTAAGTCTGGCTACCTCCAGAGTGAGAAGGTATCTGTTGTTGAAGTAATGTTTGATGTTCACCTGGAGAATTGTGATCCCCATTATTGGTTATGAGACGTATGTGTTTGTTTGGCTCGAGCGCCAGTGTTATTGTAATCGGTTTGGCTACTGCTATTTATGGAGGTAGAGGGTAAATCTTTTGAGTCAGGGATCTTGTTCCTGGTTCCGGCAGGGAATTGGTTGGGGATCCCTACACGTTGCTGTGCCATTGCGTGGGTCTTCGGAGTCGTTGCTTTTCATGAATTCCACGTCAGTAGTGCTAGAGTCGCTCGTTGGTGGGGAAATAGGGGGGCTTCTTGCCCTTCCCCTGTCCTCAGGGGATGAGCTTCGGCTGTGAGTGTTGGTCCTAAGCCTCTTGGCACCGCGTTGTGTGGAGCTTATTGTTGTGGGACTGCGGTTTGAGGGGCGCATCATGCGCCTAGAGTTTCGGATGGCAAGGGAGGCTGTGAGGGCTTTGAGTATAATCCCGTCTGGGATTGCTGCAGGAAGGGTGGACCTGGGTGTTTGCCAGATTGCCGGGGTGGAGGGGCCGGGGTGGTTCTGGGAGTTTGGTGTCTCCTGGGCGTTGGTTGAGGCCTGGAGACAGGGAGTACTAGGGTTGGGGTTGTTGGGTTGTGATTGGGCCTGACCGGCGGTTGTTGAGATGTTAGGAGTCAAGTAGGCAAGCAAGTCCTCGGACATGTGGACCGGGGGCAGGCCATTGTCCTTACTAAGTGTATTCCAGAAACCCAAGAGCTTCACCGGGTTGTCTGGAAATTGGATTTGTGCAAATGTTAGTAGTTCTGCCCCTAAGCTGTACTTAGGCTCAGGGTTTGGTGCGAGAGAGTTAGGTGTTGAGGTCTGTTGTGCATGGTTCTGGGTTTGCTCCGGTATAACCGTGGGATTATGGGAATGTTGGTTGCTCTGGTGTCCCCCTTGAGCGACCGACTGGACCTGTTGTTGGTTGGGGTTACCCCAGGGATTTAATGGTGGAGGAGGGGCAGGAACGGTAATAGCTGCTTGTTGACGGGCTGCTGTTGCCGTTTCTTGTAATTCCTTGATTGCATCCTGCCTACGAGGACATAGATGCGAGATTGTAATGTATGGACCATTGCATAGAGCACATTTGGGTGTTGGGCTTGTGCATTCCCTGTAGTTGTGTTCCCCCGTGCACCTGCTGCACTTGGGGGTTCCATTGTTGCACGCACTGGAATAGTGGTTATACTGAAAGCATTTGAAGCATTGCTTAAGCTTGTAGAAAACTCTGTGGGTTGATTTTGTCAGGTTCAGCCTTGATGCCAAATGCAGAAAAGCCTTAGGTGCAGACTTGTGTTGCTTGCTCCAGTGTAGCCAGAGTAAATTTCAGTACTTGATTGTTGCTGGACTGCGCTGTGAATCTGTAGGCATGAAGTATTTGAACATCAGTGTTTTTCCTCTATATTTCTGCAATTATTTCTTCAAGTGAGTGATCCATGATAATGTTATGGATCCTATGAACAAAGATGGTGCGTTTGGCTTGGAATTCGGCTGGGGGGTGGACAGTGATCTTCTTCTCCTTTAGTTTGTTCAGGTTGTCGGTCGAAAGGAGGTCTGGAAGGTCTGCATTGGGTACCAACAAGATGGCTCCATTCGCGATTTTGTACACATTTTTGTAAGTAATCTGGGTGGTCTCATGGACCACCTCAAGTAGTTGGGCTGGAGTTCGAGCCCGACCAGATTCGTCTGTGAATCTGACTTTGGTCGCCATGGCTTTGTGGGGCCAGGCAGCCTATTCTAAGCTATACTATGGTGGGTGGATGTGAGTTGTCCAGGTAGACTAAGTGGATGGTGGAGTTAGTTCGGCCGAGGCCTCTAACTTCTAGTTGTTAGGCAACTAGAGCTACTAGACAAGGTGGTAATTGAACCTATCGATAGCCTAAGCCTGCTACAAGGCTGTTAGATGCCCGATCAAACCTCTGCGAGAATTTCAAGAACCCGGTTTTGGCTACCGCTCGGGAATGATCGTTTGGAGTGGCGAAATACAAGAGGTAGAAACAGTTTAGAAAGATAGCCTTATTCACATCTTAATTCTGTGATTAGTAGGTTATATGTCTACCTTCTGTCTATAGCCAGGCTTCCTGCTTGGTGATCTGATCATCCAGGCTGTTGGACGCCGCAGTGTGACCACGGACTGCTCAATCAGACATTCTTTGTGGAGGTGTTTTATCAAGTTCTCTTTTGAACATTGTGAGAAGTTAGGTCGGTTAATAACGCGAGGTCAACAGCTAATAACGCGAGGTCAACAGCTAATAACGCGAGGTCAACAGCTAATAACGCGAGGTCAACAGCTAATAACGCGAGGTCAACAGATAACCGCGAGGTCAACAGCTAATAACGCGAGGACAACAGCCCTTAACGCGAGGTCAACAGCTAATAACGCGAGG
>WNGS01163296.1:25626-37443 GCA_020271785.1 Procambarus virginalis | reverse complement strand
GGAGCTTTGCTCGGGTCTGCCAGGCGTGACTTCTTAATAGAAAACGTTTATTAAATATAATTTTTTAAGGAGTAACTCTCACAGCGCTCTAAGCGATACAACCTGATCGATCAATTGCAAATTTTGTTGGAACAGGCCTTGTTAGTAGACTAATCTCACAGCTGTGTTTTTTGTTTAATTCTATGAATGGACTAATCTTCCTGCGAGTTATTAGATGAATTCATAGCTAGTTCTAATAAATTACTGTATAGTATACACTGTTCTATCTAGAAATCCAACATTCTGCTTGTGACTCATATTATTGTCTGTACTTTTCCCTAAACAAACATCATCATCATTATCACTATCTTGACCTACACTGTGTAAGTTGGCACTGTAAAATACCAAAATCTGTTAACTTTAAAGTACAACTGGAAAATATCATCAAGGCAAATGGGGGACCTCCGTCAAGCCGTCGGCTTCCTGGCCCTCTCGAGGCCACTTGTGTCAGTGGCTCTCAGGTAAACTCACTTGAGGTAAAATTTCTCACAGATAGGGCAGTAGTACGCCGCTGGGTGTACACCTGAATGGTTAAAGTATTTATAAAAATAAATAAATAATAAATGTTTATTCAGGTAAGGTACATACATACAAGAGGTTTACAAAAATTGATAGATTTATAGATAGAGCTAGTACATCCAATGCCTAAAGCCACTATTACGCAAAGCGTTTCGGGCAGGAAAAACATTAAAGACTAAAACTAATACTAATTGAGATTAAAGTATAAAAGTCGAGCACAATTAAAAATAAAAATAAAAATAAAAAGGGAGGGGAGGGAACATGGCAGAAAAAGCAGCACAAATACAATTACGTCGACAAACAGCGTTGTTTGAAAAAAAAAACAGACATGGGTGACAATATAGGGGTAAGGTAGGTTACAGGGAATTTATTTGACTTGTGACGGAGGAAGTATAGCACGATTGACCTAACATCATGTAATGTTGATGTATTCCTCGCGTGGTGTTTACAGCGCTGGTGCTGCCCTCTACCTGAGGTTACCTTGAGGTTATCTTGAGGTGATTTGGGGCTTAGCGACCCCGCGGCCCGGTCGTCGATCAGGCCTCCTGGTTGCTGGACTGGTAACCAGGCTGTTGGACGCGGCTGCTCGCAGCCTGACGTACGAGTCACAGCTGGTTGATCAGGTAGCATGATCAACAGGTAGGCAACTCTATCTCTTAGCAGGCATGTATGCCACCCGCCCCTTAAGGTTCCCCAACGTCAAGAAACTCGCGTACTAAAGTGCCCTTACCTACCAAGAGGACCCAAAACAAAAAACGGGACAGTATGTTAATTTCGCGAACCACTACCATTTTCTAGTACGACGATTTTTAGCCTAGGGGGTAGTATACGTCAAAATACGACGTTCTATTAGGACAGGTTGCATAGTGCACTTAGCAATTTACAAAGTATAGACTACACACGAAGTGGGTGTGTGTGTAGGGAGTCTTATATTTAGTAGGAGGTAAATAAAATGCAGTCTGGTGGCTGGAGTCTGTTACTGTTCTGATTAGTGATTTGTGTTGAGTTAAATGAGTGTGATGTTACTATGTGCGGTAGAGTCCAGGTACAGATACCGTGCGTGAGATACGGAGAGGTGAGGGAATACCGTAGGTGAGGTACGGAGAGATGAGGGAATACCGTAAGTGAGGTACGGAGAGATGATGGAATACCGTAAGTGAGGTACGGAGAGATGAGGGAATAACGTAGCGTTGTCAGGTAAGAGTGAGATACCAATGGTGCCCCTCTTGCTTAAGATTGTGATTCTGATGCGTTCTCAGTTCTGTTGCGGGTCTTAGAGGCTACACTTGCTTTCTTTTTTTTTTTTTTTACATAATTTTATTTCGTTCGTTTTTATTAGAATAATGGATTTTCAGTTTGTTGTTTATAATTAATTTAATAATTCATTGTGTCGGGGGGACAGGCAGCCAGAGTGTTATCATACACGTTAGGCTTACTTCGACATCCACCCCTTCCCTAAAAGTCGAATTACTGACCCCGCCCAAGATCAGTAATTCGTATGATCAGCAACCCCACAACAAGCTGACTAACTCCTGAGTACCTATTACTGCTAGGTGAAGAGGTGCATAAGGTGAAAGGAAATATGCCTAACCATTTCTGTCCCGCCGGGTTTCCAGCCCGTTGTGTACGTAAAGGTAATTCTCTTTATGATATGCTCTCAATTTGGGCATTGTTTATTCCTAAAGCTGTTTGAATGGTAGATTTATTTCCAAATAATATGTAGTGTGACTTATCATTGTAAGTGTTCGTTAGTAGTCAGCACACGTGACCTTCTGTTAGTTCAGTATTTATTGCGTCAAGATAACGTGGTTAGGGTTGAGAAAAATTAAGTTTATGCCATCGGCAAATACTACTGGCCGGTTCAGACGCCCTTTCTGAACATTGTTTGTTCAGATATTGTATTTTCTTGAAAGTTCAGCATGTTGACCAGACCACACACTAGAAGGTGAAGGGACGACGACGTTTCGGTCCGTCCTGGACCATTCTCAAGCCAATAATAGATCCCTCACGGCCATATCGGCTCACCTCATTCAGCAGGATGTAAACAGAAAGCCAACCCTCAAGGTCACCCTCAAGACTCCGGCAGAGGCTACTCTCGCGGCCGACAACGGCCTCAGATGCTGTGGAGTGGCCTGCACACCCCACCAGATCTCCAGGCAGCGATATTTCCACCTGCGTCAGTGCTTTCGGTGTTATCAATACACCCACTATCACAAAAGTGCCCAAATCCGAAGCAGAAATGCAGCATCTGTGCTGGGGAACATCATCACAAGACCTGCACAGCTGCCACCAAACATTGTCTACTCTGCGACGGTGACCACACAGCCGTCTCTCAAGACTGCCCCAAGCGACAAGAGGAAATCAAGCAAATGACAGAAGCCAGACCAAAAAACTCTACTCCAAGAACGAAGGAATTTAACATTCAAGAACAAGCCTCCCCAGTTCTCCCGACAAGTGGCGCCGCGAGCGGCGCGCACCCAACTACTGGACCAGCAACTCCCACGCCAGCCAATCACAGCATCAGACGACGCCTCTGCACCAATCCTCACTCACACCGCCTCCAGCCACCTCTGACAGCACTGTAGCAGCTTTGATACACTTCGCTACTGAACTCTCAGGAGGTGATCTCAGACAACGGTACAGAATACTAAATGAACTATACAAGGCAAACAATCTTCCCACGTTCGTAATTCCAGAGGCCATGTTTACTGCTGGCTCCTCTCCACCAGAGCCCGACCCCGTTCCAGAGACGCCTGTCAACCTGGACCCTACAACTCCAGATACACCAGCAACTACATATGATATCGTGGCATTGCCGCCAACTTCTCCTGCAAGTTACACCACGTCTTCTGATGACGACTCGAACGCCTATGTTGAAATTGAAACACAAACATCACCCCCAGCACCAGAGACCACTGCAGCACACTCACCATACTCATTACCAGCGCAATCTCCAAGAATCAACCAACTCTTCGAGGAACGTAAAAAGCAAATCACAGGATCTCCTGAATACAGGCGCCTTACCAGTAAGATATTCAACGCGAAGTATGCAGAAGCCTTGCTGAACAACCCAAACCAAAATTGCATAGTATCGAACGAAGAAATCTTCTCGTTGTGCGACGAAGCAACATTGTTTAAGGACCTATTCCCACCTGACTACCCCAAGTACAAAGAACTTCAAATGACTACTAGAAGAAAGAAAAAATAGAGGATTCTAGGAAAGAAACCTACTGAGAGCAGCCGCTCTCTTCCCCCTCTTTAGGGGGATAGGGACCTAATTTTGCTCGTTTTGAGATGGTGGTACGGTACCCGACGTAGAAGACACACTCCACACACCAAGACGAAAGAAAACCTGCCACTGCCGCCTTCCAGACCCGTCTCCCAGCCTAGCCAGATATGGGATTGATACAGCATCGACACTCGGACAAGCAGCTGGGTCTAGCCCTGGCACTTTTTCTCTTCAACTTCAGCATTTCCTCTCACCGACTTCTCTTCAGCTGTCCCCACTTCAAGGCTCGCCTCAATGGGCATTCTTCTCCTGTATCATCATCATCATCATCATCATAATATAGACTTTAGAGCGCTTAACTATGGGTCAGACCCCCCACCTCCTAAACCGGTGCATTATACCGGGAAGAGACGGGAGGCCTCCTAAGTAAAATGCAACCCTTGCAAAGTGGTACTAAGTCTGTGTACCATGATCTGTCGGATCAAGGTGCGATTCAGAGGGGGGTCCGGACCCTTACCCGGTCAGAGATCCTGGACTTGATCACTACAAAGAACCCTGTTGCACCACTGGACGTCGTCGACGATGGAGGACTCCAGCTGCTGTTCAGCAGTGCCGCAGCATTACAGGATCTGTTCAACCCCACCATCCTCGCTGCTCTTGTGGAGACGCACATGATCCTCACCCCACCACGTCACTACCTAGCAGCCAGGATGGTGTTTGTTCGGAGAGTGAGCTCCCTACTCTCTGAAAAAGCTGCCACCGACGTCATCACCATCATTAACGAGCAGAACCCTTCCTTGGCCGCAGTCACTGTTAAGTTCATTCCTGTAAACGACAGCCACGTACCTCTCCACCATGAAGGTCACCTTCACATCGCCTGAGGAAGCCACCTTTGCTGCTACCAACGGCTTCCGGTGCTTTGGAATCGCCGGTACACCTCGACAGATCACCAAAGAACACTATTACCGGCTTCGACAATGCTACAAGTGCTATAGCTACGAGCACTTCCCAAAGAATTGTACATCTCAGGATCAACGGCGCGGCAAGTGCGCCGGGGACCACCACTTCAAAGACTGCACCAACGAGTCTTTACTGCCTTCTCTGTGAAGATGAACATACTGCCGTCTCGGCTGAGTGCCCCCGAAGACGTGAAGAAATACAGAAGATGTCCGATGCCAGGCAGACCAACACCACTAACCATGCACCATAAAATTTCAACGTGCAAGCTTCCAACTTCCCTGAGCTCCTGCACAGCCTGCAAGCCAATGGGGGCCTGGCTCCCAGTCCACTAACTAATCTTCGACTCAGCCGCAACAGCCACAACCTCTCTGGCCAATCAACAAGCCAGCCTTCACCACACCAGTTGCCGGCCCCCAACATCGATCATAGTACCATCTTCGGACTCTAACGCCTTGCTGAAATAATGGCAGGCACGAACTACAAAGAATTCGTGCGACATCTAAACATACTATACGCTGCCAATGGTCTACCAACATATAATGTTCCTGAGGAACTCTTCACAACTTCAGCTTCAGCCACTTTCACCGCTACGACTTCAGCTACTAATACTACTTCAACCTCTGATATCACCATCTCTTCAGTTGCACTGGTAGATCTCCTGTCTGCTGACGCCCATCCTCTGCAACCTGCTACAGCTTTTGCTACAGATCCTGCAACATCTATGCACACTGTCACTCCAGACCAGCCATCTACTACTCCAGTTGTACCTGTGACAACACCAGATTCACCGGCATCCACACCTGATGCTTCTGCAGACCTCCACCTGTCTTCAGATGAAGACTCTACTGCCTCTGTGGACGTTGAAGACTCGACGCCTCCCACTCGAGGGGCATCGATACCCAACTCACCAGAGGCACTACACCTGTTTGGGCAAAGTGCAAACTATGCTTATGGATCTCCAGAATTTAGAAGAGTTTCCAGCCGTTACTTCAACAAGGTCTACGATGATCACTACTAAATAGACCCAGACAGAGCTAAAACTCTGCTTGTTCCTGCACCTACCATCATTTCTGAGAGCGACAACTCTACCCTTCTACCACAACTCCTCCCTCCTGAACTTGATGAATTAAAGGAACTATTCGAACTACACAAGATGACTACACGAAGCAAAAAGAAGGAAGAAGTGTGAAAAAAGAGTGAAGAAAGAAGAATGAAGAAAGAAGACACCACCATAAGACAGAATGTCACCACCTGGAAGAAAGAAGCACCGCCACTGCCACCCTTCCTGACCCGACTCAACGCCTAGCCAGTTGTGGGGTTGCTCCAGCATCGACTCAAGCCACGCAGCTGGGTCATGCCCTGCCTCTTCTCTCTACAACTTCAGCACTTCCTCTCACCGACTTCTCTTCAGTTATCCCAACTTCAAGGCTCGCCCTAATGGGTATCTTATCTTATACATTATTGATTGATAAGGATGTTGACCTTCACATGAGAAATCTTAAAGGGCATTTGAACCAATGAAAACATTATTTTCAGATCATAAATGTTTGGGATGTCGAGTCCTTGCCTTGTGTGTAAAATAACTAAGTTCTGCCTGGCTTACAAAGATGCTCTTCATAGCTTCGTTTTTCTTTTACTAGATCCTCCGGCCACTAGAGCAGGTCCGGCATATTCTGACAGCTCTAATATATACATGGTACCTTACCTTGAGGATACCTTGAGGTGCTTCCGGGGCTTATCGTCCCCGCGGCCCGGTCATCGACCAGGCCTCCTGGTTGCTGGACTGATCAACCAGGCTGTTGGATGCGGCTGCTCGCAGCCTGACGTATGAGTCACAGCCTGGTTGATCAGGTATCCTTTGGAGGTGCTTATCCAGTTCTCTCTTGAACACTGTGAGGGGTTTGCCAGTTATGTCCCTTATGTGTAGTGGAAGCGTGTTGAACAGTCTCGGGCCTCTAATGTTGATAGAGTTCTCTCTCAGAGTACCAGTTGCACCTCTGCTTTTCAACGGGGGTATTCTGCACATCCTGCCATGTCTTCTGGTCTCATGTGATGTTATTTCTGTGTGCAGGTTTGGGACCAGCCCCTCTAATATTTTCCACGTGTAAATTATTATGTATCTCTCCCGCCTGCGCTCAAGGGAATACAGATTTAGGCTCTTAAGTCGGTCCCAATAGTTTAGATGTTTTACCGAGTGGATTCTAGCAGTAAAGGACCTCTGCACGCTCTCCAGGTCAGCAATTTCACCAGCAGTGAAAGGGGCTGTCATTGTGCAGCAGTACTCCACTCTAGAGAGCACAAGCGTTTTGAAAAGTGTCATCATCGGTATAGCATCTCTAGTGTGAAAAGTTCTTGTTATCCAACCTGTCATTTTTCTTGCAGTTGTGACGGCTACTTTATTGTGTTCTTTAAAGGTAAGGTCTTCCGACATGAGTACACCCAGATCCTTTACATTGCCTTTTCGTTCTATGTTATGATTTGCCTGAGTTTTGTACGTGGTTTCCGTTTTTATATTTTCATTTTTTCCATAGCGCATGAGCTGGAACTTGTCTTCGTTAAACACCATATTATTTTCTGTAGCCCATAGAAAGACCTGATCTACATCTGACTGGAGGTTCGCCGTGTCCTCTATGTTGCCTACTCTCATGAAGATCCTAGTGTCATCTGCAAAGGATGATACAGTGCTATAGATTGTGCTCTTGTCTATGTCCGATATGAGGATGAGAAAAAGTACTGGAGCAAGCACAGTACCCTGGGGAACTGAGCTCTTAACGATTGACGGGTTGGATTTTATTTTGTTGACTATTACACATTGGGTTCTGTTGGTCAGGAAATTGTAGATCCATCTGCCTACTTTTCCGGTAATTCCTTTTGAGCGCATTTTATGGGCAATAACACCATGGTCACATTTATCAAAAGCTTTTGCGAAATCTGTGTAAATTACATCAGCGTTTTGTTTGTCTTCCATAGCATCTAATGCCATATCATAGTGGTCCAGCAAATGCGACAGGCAAGAGCGCCCTGTTCTGAAACCATGTTATCCGGGGTTATGGAGATGCTGTGATTCCATGTATTTTGTGATTTTACTTCTTAGCACTCTCTCAAAAATTTTTATGATGTGCGATGTTAGTGCTATCCGTCTGTAATTTTTTGCCTCTGCCTTATTTCCTCCTTTATGAAGTGGTGCTATCTCTGCTGTTTTTAGTATATCAGGAATAACGCCAGTATCTAGGCTTTGTCTCCACAGAATGTGAAGGGCCTGCGATAGTGTTTTTTTACAGTTCTTGATGAATATGGAGTTCCAAGAATCCGGGCCTGGTGCGGAGTGCATAGGTATACTGTTTATGGCTTCATCAAAATCCAGTGGGGATAGGGTGACGTCTGATATATAATTTGATGTTGGTATCATATCCATGAAAAATTCATTTGGGTTATCGATCTTTAGTGCGTTTAATGGCTCGCTGAAGACAGAGTCGTATTGCTTCCTCAGTAGCTCGCTCATTTCTTTGTTGTCATCGGTGAAAGTTCCATCTTCCTTTCGCAGGGGCCCGATACTAGATGTGGTTTTTGATCTTGATTTTGCATAGGAGAAAAAATATTTCGGGTTTCTCTCTATTTCACTGATGGCCTTTTGCTCTCTTTCCCTCTCCTGCGTTTGGTACATCACATTTGCAATTCGAACTTGTAATTGTCTGTTAGATTAAGGACTTGCCCGAAACGCTATGCGTGTTAGTGACTTTGCAAGAATGCAAAAACATTAATAATATGTACTCTCACAAACCCAATGTACCTTCTTGTATAAATAAATAACTACAAAATAAATAACATTTTGAGCCTTAGCTGGAGGCGACAGCCCACCACAACCTTGAGAGCCGTGAGCCCCTCTCAACACTGACGAAACAGTCTGATTACAACGAGGCTACTGGGACCTCAAGGCCAAGGAATTTATCATTATGTAATAATAATATTATGTTCTGGAGCTAAACTGAGAATTATCGTGCAGCTGCATCTTGCCAGCACCACCTACCAGACTGAGTGTTGCCAGCACCACCTGCCAGTCTGGGTGTTGCCAGCACCACCTATCAGTCTGAGTGTTGCCAGCACCACCTACCAGTCTGGGTGTTGCCAGCACCACCTGCCAGTCTGAGTGTTGCAAGCACCACCTACCAGTCTGGGTGTTGCCAGCACCACCTACCAGTCTGAGTGTTGCCAGCACCACCTGCCAGTCTGAGTGTTGCCAACACCACCTGCCAGTCTGAGTGTTGCCAGCACCACCTGCCATTCTGAGTGTTGCCAGCACCACCTACCAGTCTGAGTGTTGCCAGCACCACCTACCAGTCTGGGTGTTGCCAGCACCACCTACCAGTCTAGGTGTTGCCAGCACCACCTACCAGTCTGAGTGTTGCCAGCACCACCTACCAGTCTGAGTGTTGCCAGCACCACCTACCAGTCTGGGTGTTGCCAGCACCACCTACCAGTCTGGGTGTTGCCAGCACCACCTACCAGTCTGGGTGTTGCCAGCACCACCTACCAGTCTGAGTGTTGCCAGCACCACCTACCAGTCTGGGTGGCACCCATTAACAGTATTCTTGTTCTGTGTTGACATGATTACTTTTGGTGTAACCAATAGTGAATAAAGACAATATAGAACAGCGAAGGAGAAGGACAGTGAGGTGAAAGGGGAAGGTTGGAACGAGAGAAAATGGGACGATGGGTAGACTTAGTAAGAGGGACAAATCGGATAGAGAAAGATAAGTATATTGAATAATAGCAGTCTCCGTGGCGCAGTGGTAAGATACTCGCCCCACGATTCGCAAGGGATTTGGCCTGGGTTCGTATCCTGGCCGGGGAGAATTGACTAGGCACCAATCCTTAACTGACCGCCTCTGTTCAGTTAATACACCCAGTTGTATGGATGATGATAGCATCAGCATAGCTTAAAATGTAACCGTTTGAATTATTAGATACAGACTTCGATAGAATATTCAATAAACCATTAAATGTACCAGGCCTGATGACACCTCCTTGTGGAGTGCCTAGCGAAAAGTCCCTAGTTACACTCCGCTGTATTTTTTTCATGACAAAGGAATCCTGTTGGACAAATAACCTTTTATATAACGAAGTATTGTAGTATAAGTATAGATGCCACACATGTGACAGGTAATTTTTTTTTAAGAAACAACGCCATCTGTTGCATGTAAGAACAACACACGTTATACTAATAATGTTTTAATTCCATTTCAATCTTTCTGATTGCATTGACAAATAGAATTTTTCTAGATTTCGATTTTTTTCATTTGGATTTAAGTATTTTGTGAGACATTGTGTTGGAATTGAACTGTGTTGTTTACCATACCATTCATTTCATGAGTATAAATATAGATGCCACACCTGTGACAGGTAAAAACTTTTTTTTTAAACAGCACCATCTGTTGCATGTAAGAGCAACACATGCTATACTAAATATGTTACGATTCCATTTCAAGGTTTCTGATTTCATTGATAAATTGAATTTTCATAGATTTTGATTTATTTTCATTTTTATTTAATTATTTTGTGTGACATTGCATTGGAAATGAGCTGTATTGTTTACCATACCATTCATTTTTTTTTAGATATATACAAGAGTTGTTACATTCTTGTACAGCCACTAGTACGCGAAGCATTTCGGGCAGGTCCCTGGAATACGATCCCCGCCGCGAAGAATCGTTTTTACAACCAAGTACCCATTTTACTGTTGAGTTAAACAGAGGCTACAGTTAAGGATTTGTGCCCAGTTTTCCTCCCAGGCCAGGATACGAACCCATGACAAAGCACTCGCGGAACACCAGGCGAGTGTCTTACCACTACACCACGGAGACTAAGGATTCATTTCGTGAGTATAGTGTATTTTTTTTAATTTTTTCATTATTTTTAATTTCGTTTCGTAACTGTTCTTGTTATTTTTCAGTGATGGGAACATCAGATCATTTGATGTTCCCAATTTTCTGATGGGAACATCAAATCATTTGGGAATACATCAGACGAGGGAGTGGGGAATGGTGGAGAGGATGAGAGGACGGGAGTGGGGAATGGTGAGGAGGACAGGGGAGTGGGGAAGGATGATGGGACTCGAACCCATACTGCCAGGAGCACTCTGCAACTGGTGTACAGGACCCCCTTAACCACTCAACCATCACGACCGGACAAAAGATGATGGTAGCCGAGGCTAATTCCCCATCATCCCGCCGGCACTCTGATGGTAATCTTGGGCATGGTATTTTATCAAATCACCTCATTCTTTGGGGCTCACGTGAGGAACACAAATGCGAATATATATCTATATATATATGTCTCATTGAATATGACCGCATATTCTGTATTTACTATCTTCTGATTTAGGGCTTCTATCCCTCTAACTATTTTCTTAGCATCAGGGCTAAGCTGAAATAGGAGTTCTCCAAAACTCATTTTCGTAATTTCCGGATGAAGAAAAGAGGTGAATTACTATAGAATGTACTACACTTATTTATACAAATTGCACAACGTTTCGAACCTCCATGGTTCATTCTCAAGTGAAGAAATTTTACAATGTGGTTGGTTTTATACCCGCACTATATATATATATATATATATATATATATATATATATATATATATATATATATATAAATATTTATATATATATATATATATATATATATATATATATATATATATAAATTTATATATATATATATATATATATATATATATATATATATATATATATATATATATAAAATTCGTGTTAGAATTATTAATCTGACTTTTTCGGTCATATTTGATAATATATATATATATATATATATATATATATATATATATATATATATATATATATATATATATATATATATATATACATATATATATATATATATATATATATATATATATATATATATATATATATATATAACTGAAAACACACCCCGAAGTGACTCGAACCCATACTCCCAGGAGCAACGCAACTGGTATGTACAGGGACGCCTTAAACCACTTGACCATCACGACCGGACAAAGGAAGTGATAGCCGAGGCTATATGAAC
>WNGS01163296.1:13231-24626 GCA_020271785.1 Procambarus virginalis | reverse complement strand
GTAGCTGGAGCAGAAAAGGTGAGGACATGCGCCAAACAATACAGACGTAAACCGGTAAGTGATTAATCACTGTTCGGTCTAGGATCCTTAATCCATAGGAACTTTGTGTAGTTTGGTCTTCTTCTTGAAGACCTACCTAAGGAATGCCTTGCTGATGTCGGCCGTATATGCATGTCCCAATTCGGAACTTTTAACAGCACGTTGTAAAGCCTTTGTGTTAGGCTAGGGCCAGTTGTAGGCAGTCATTAATGAAACACTACTCGGCCTCGTTTTAGCACTGCAATTAAATACTATCCGTAATGGGTAGTAGCAGAATTCTTCTGTACAGGATGGTGAGGCAGGTAGTGCCTTCCTTTGGGTTATCATTTGTAACAACTTCGATAAATTTGTCATCGAGTTGCTTCTGTATTATTCATGGTGCAACTTCAAGTTCTCAGGTTGTCTTTGTAAGCACAACACCTGTGATCTCAATGGTTTTGTGCCATAAAATGGTTGACGGGTAGCTGAGGGTGATTCAGCTCCATGGTAACCTGACCCAGTATTGATTATCTTTGTAGATAACTGAGTCAGGTATTGTTTATAAGTCCAGTCATCATCTGGGCTAGGTTGTTCAGGACAATGCCGAGAGTTGCCAGGTCCCATAACTTATGTACAGGGGATCAAGCTCTTCCTCGGACATGTCTCTGAGTTGCAGTGGAGACTTGTCTCCTAGTCATGCAACCATTACTGGGTTGGCATGTTGGTTGTCTACAGGTGCAGGTTGTTTAGCCGTAATACTGGGCTTGTTAGCAAATAGCCACCTGCAGATGGTAACACGTTCATATCGTGTTCGTCTTCCTTTCCTTGATAAACTATAGTAGACATCTGATCCCATAAGAATTCCAATATGGAAAGGTTGTCTGATGTGATTTTATCAGCCAAATGAACTCCCTTTTTGTCAGGAATTTGGCTGTTGTCCTAGACCATATACATACAGATCTGTTGGGAATCTATCTACTACTAGTGCTTGTACCTTTCATTCGTAACCTCCTAATCGTACTTCGGGTTGTACTACCTTGAAGACTCGGCTCCTGAGTCAGTCAGGAATCCTGCTATGTTTATTTGTGTCTCCTTTATAGGTGTAGTTTCAGTGCATCTACCAACTCCTTGTATATAAAGGTCAATTGGGACCTTGATCAAATAATCCACGTACGGTGGCTTTGAACTTTTCATTTTTAATGATCAATCGTGCAGTAGGTAGAGCTGTTATCATTTAAACAAAATACCTATATAATCATACACTCTATAATTTGAGTGGTAAGCCTGTATCAATGCTGGTATTCCGCAAGTTAGCCCTTCGTTATCACTCTCGGTTGGTACAGAGACACAGGTTAACACTCAAGGTGAAATGATTATAGTTTAAATTATACCTATAGTTATATTAATATCATGTTGACAACACAACTCAGGTTGTCATGAGTACTGCAAAAAATATGTACTTGCTAGGTTGTAATATATGTTCAACTCTAGACAAGTGTAAATTCTAACCCTTACACCAGTTAGCACAATAATTAGACTAGGTGTTGTACAAACCAGCTAAAATGTCATACCCTTGTGCAAGAATTTACTGTAAATAATATGGTATGCAGTAAATGTTATTTGGTGCAATATTAAAGTAATGTTTATATATACTTAAAATTACAAAAACATATATAAGTAACTTGTAAGTAAAGTAGCCTCTTATCAACCTCTTGTAATGAAAAAAGCACAATTGTTCTTTTGGCACAGGCCTCAGAACAATAATAGTGCTTGTTGTAAGCTCTGTTTGCTATGAGATTGAAAAGTTAGGCTAGAAAAATGCAAATATATGGCAGTGTCTTCCTGCTATAATTAATGTATATATAATATTGCACTAATGTTATATATATCAGGATCTTATATCTAGGTGCAATGTACCTACTGGTTAACTGATATAATCATCTAGGTTTGAAGGACCAAATAATATGTGGGAAAACTCCAAGCAGTATATCTCCTTTTAAATTAACTTCAGTAAAATAAAGTTTTATCTTATTTATATTCTTAGTAAGTAAGAAATTAATTGAGTGAACTGTATGTACTTGTTGAAACTGCCTGAAATTAATCTCACATAATTGGGGGGACAATTTGTAGCTTAAACCACTTTAAGATGGCTCCTTCTTAAACTACCAATTGTTTACCTAAGTTTAATTTTATATCATACCACATATAGTGGTCTAATCTACTATTATTTCAATAATTATTACTAGTTATGAATACTACTTCTACAATAACTAGAGTGGGCTTAGCTGTTCCTGTTGTATGGGCCCTGCTAAGGCTGTGTAATTGTAGCATCAAATGGGTGTGACCCTGTGTCTCTGAGTGCCACGTAATGCCGGCTGTGGAGGCTACAGCGTTGGCGAACAGCTATAGGCAATTATGTATAGGTCCAACTGTCTGCACAGCTTCTTGCTGCTGCTAATCACAATTTACCTGTATGGGATGCAAGGAATTATCAAAGTTCCCTAAACATATCAATACAGGTATAACATGAAATGTGAGGGCTGTAAATTGGGGAACACTCACATTGTGGTGGTGTTATCATTCATTGTAACTGCCTATACCTTATAAATGATTAAAATGTGTACACAATATATCAAATACAGATACTTGGTAAGGCGGATACTGGAGTGCTCTAGTTGTAATAGTGGTGTTGCTATGGTAGTTTTCTAGGGTCAGAGTAAGTCTATTCCAAGTGACCAATATCGTAACACAGGAGCACCCTTCGTTATTGTTGATGTGTGAGGGAGCGTCAGTAAGTGACGCCCTGGGCTACTGACGCCCCTGATCCTTGGTTCCACTTCTAAGTTAAATTTACGTTAACATGAGAATCAAGCTATATTATGGTGTTAGTAATTATATTCAGTCTTATTGAGTACTTTTTTGTTAAATTTAAACATTAAACTGCTATATAAACAGTATTATATTTTGTAAATATACGGCGACATCGATGACGTCACGGAGTCTCCCATTTTCTATCCTGAAGGGAATACTGACTAAGGGGAGACTCTGCTATTTGTGTGTCGGATTCCCGACATAGTGAGAGCAGTGTTTTGGTGTAGTGAGCATAGTGTTTTGGTATAGTGAAAGTAGTGTTCTGGTGTAGTCCATTCCACTGCCCATATTGTTCTCACCGCTCCAACTTCAAGCACAACCTGAAGTCTCACATACGTAGCATCCACCCTGGCAAGCCTTTCTCGTTTACCGTAGAGGCCCAACTGACCAGTGATGGTTGAGATTTTCTGGCTCATTTTATTTCTAATTTTCATCACTTTATTGTTGCAAAAATCTACATCTCATGAAATATATAATAGGCCAGGTGCCCATCCCATCTGTTATTCGGAACCATACCAAACATATGAAGGTGACCCGCTACTGTTCATAAGGTGTGTTAGGGTGCCATATACACAATACTAAAATATCTCCGCTTAAAAAAATAGTGTAGTTTTGGCATAGTGAAAGTAGTGTTTTGATGTGGTGAAAGTACTGTTTTGGCATAGTGAACGTTGTGTTTTGGGGGTAGTTAGAGTAGTGTTTTTGGGAAGTGAGAGTAGTGCTTTGGCATAGTGACCATAGTGTTTTGGGGGTAGTGAGAGTAGTGTTTTGGGATAGTGAGCATACTGTTTTAGCATAGTGAGGAAAATGTTTTGGCGTAGTAAGAGTAGTGTTTTGGTGTATTGACAGTAGTGTTTTGGCACAGTATGGGTAGTGAGTGTCGAGTTTTGGGGTAGTGAGTGTAATGTTTTGACGTAGTGAGTGTAGTGTTTTGACGTAGTGAGATTAGTGCTTTGGTGTAGTGAGAGTAGTGTTTTAGCTTAGTGAGCATAGTGTTTTGGTGGATGGTATTTATATATAATATAATAGGGTATTCAATAATGTTTTTGGACTTGCTGGAATAATATGATTACATTGCTGATCGGCATGCATCGATATGAACTAAAAGAACGAAAATGAAAGATCACTTGGAGTCAATGAGTTATTGGGTTGCTGAAATATTTTGCTAAATGCATTTTTAGGGATTAATCTACATAAATAAAAATGTAAATACTCGTTTGTTCAAATAGCTAATCTCTCGAAGTTCTTCACCGATTGCTTTGAAATTTTCACACAACGTTCCATTTGCATCCGAGTGGGTTTTTATATAAATTCTATATAGATGTCACGTCTGTGACGGGAAAAAAAACATTCTTTGTTTGAAAAACTGTGTTTTTCATGGTTTTTTCATGTGAGGGCAATCTTCGAAACCTTTTTACTGATTGCTTTGAAATTTTGACATAAATTACATTCGCATAGGCGCAAATTTTTATGTACCTACTATATACATGCCTCACATATGACAGGAATAACAATTTTTTTTAAAAAAAGAGCACCATCTGTTGTAGGTAAGAGCAACTTATGCTGTACCCTCTGAAAGTTCATCACTGATTGCTTTGAAATTTTGACACAACTTTTCATTCGAATGCGCAAGTGTTTTTGTAAACCTACTATATAGATGCCACAGCTGTGACAGGTAAAAACATAAGTTTTTTGGAAAAACAGCACCATCTGTTTAATGTAATAGAAACACACGCTATACTAAATATGTCACGATTCCATATCAATGTTTACGATTGCTTTGATAAATTTAATTTTCATAGATATAATTTATTTTCATTTTGATTTAATTATTTTGTGTGACATTGCGTTGGAGTTGAGCTGTGTTATTTACCATACCTTTCATTTCAGAAGTATAGTTAATTTTGTTATATCTTCATTTTTTTCATTTTGGGTTTTTAACTATTTTTCTTATTTTTCAGTGATGGAAACATCATATCATTTGATTTTCCAAATTTTCTGATTGGAACATCAGATCGTTAGGGAATTCATTGGTCGAGGGAGTGGAATGGTGGGAAGGAAGAGGGGATGGGAGTGGGAGATGGTAGGGCAGACTAGTGGACAGGGGAGGGGGCAATTGTGGGGAGGATGCGGGGATGGACGAGTGGGAGATGGTGGGGAGGATAAGGGATGGTGGAGTGGGGAAGACAAGGGGACGGTGAAGTGGGGGATGGTAAGGAGGACAAGTGGACGGGGGAGGGGGAATGGTGGGGTGAACGAGGGAATGGGGGAGTGGGAAATGGTTGAGAGGACGAGGGGATGGTGGAGTGTGGAATAGTTGAGGGATGGGAGAGAGAGGAATAATAAGGAGGACTGTGGGACGGGAAGGTTTTCGTGGCTCAGCTACACACGTGTTACTGAGATACAGCAACGCATCGCCAGGAATAGCTATTATATCCATATAAATAAAAATGGAAATGTTCGTTTGTTCAAAATAGCTAATCTCCAAAAGCTCTTCATCGATTACTTTGAAATTTTCACACAACGTTCCATTCGCATCCGTGCGGGGTTTTATTATTATACTATATAGTTATCACGTCTGTGATGGGAAAAACATGCTATTTTTGAAAAACTATGTTTTTCAAGCATTTTTCATGTGAGGGAAATTATCGAAACCTCTTTACTGATTGCTTTGAAATTTTGACAGAACGTTGCATTCGAATAGGCGCGTGGTTTTATATACCTACTATATACATGCCTCACCAGTGACAGGAAAAAAATGTTTTCTTTTGTTAAACAGCGCCATCTGTTGGACGTAAGAACAACCCCTGCAGTAATCTCCAAAAGTTCTTCACCAATTGCTTTGAAATTTTTACACAACGCACCAAATGAATATGTGTTTGTTTTTATATACCATACATATATATAGATGCCACACCTGTGAGAGGAAAAAACATTTTTTTTTTAAACAGCACAATCTGTTGCACGTAATAGCAACACATGTTATACTATATATGTGATGATTCCATTTCAATGTTTTCGATTGAATTGAAATTGAATTTTCATAGATTCCAATTTATTTTCATTTTGATTAATATATTTTTGTGTGACATTGTGTTAAATTAAGCTGTGTTGTTTACCATATCGTTCATTCGTAAATATAAGCAGAGATGCCACATCTGTGACCATTAAAAAAATTCTTTTTTCAAGAAACAGCGCCATCTGTTGCATGAAAGAGCAACACACGCTCTACTAAATATGTTTCGATTTCATTTCAATGTTTCTGATTGCATTGACAAATTGAATTTCCATAGATTTCGATTTTTTTCATTTTGATTTAATTATTTTGTGTGATATTGCATTGGAATTGAGCTGTGTGGTTTACCATACAGTTCACTACATGAGTATAAGTATAGATGCTAGACCTGTGACAGGTAAAAACGTTTTTTTTTAAACAGCGCCATCTGTTGCACATAAGAGCAACACACGCTGTACTGAATATGTTAGGATTCCATTTCAAGGTTTCTGACTTTTTTGATAAATTGAATTTTATAGATTTTGATTTATTTTCGTTTTGATTTAAATTAATTATTTTGTGTGACATTCCATTCGAATTGAGCTGGGTTGTTTACCATACCGTTCATTTTGTGCGTATAGTTTATTGTGTATTTTTTCATTTTCATATCGGTTTTTAACTGTTTTTTCTTACATTTCAGTGATGGGAACATCAGATCATTTGATGTTCCCGATTTTCTGATAGGAACATCAGATCATTTGGGAATGCATTGGATGAGGGAGAAGGGGAATGGTGGGGAGAACGAGGGGACGGGAGTGGAGGATGTTGGGTGTTATGAGGTAACAAGAGAGGGGGTAATGGTCGGGAAACTGAAGGGACCGGGAAGTTGAAGATGGTGGGGACGAGGAGACAGGGAATGGAGAAAGGTGGAAGAAGACAAGGGAGTGTGGATTGTGGGAAGGACGAGGGGACGTGGGAGGGTGAAATGGTAAGGAGGACGAAGGGACGGGGAAGTGGGAGATGGTGGGGAGGATGAGGTGGGATGGTGGAGTGGGGAATGGTTAGGAGGACGAGGGGACGGTGCAGTGGTGGATGGTGGGGAGGACAAAGGGATGGTGGAGTGAGGAATGGTTGGGAGGACGAGGAGACGGGGGAGAGGGGAATGGTGGGGAGGACTGGGAGACAAGGGAAGGTTGCTGTTGCAGAGAAAGGGAAGGTTGAAGGTTGCCACAACAATGCGTGGCAGGGTACAGCTAGTATTGTATAAATTTTATCTGATTAAATGGTATTTTATATGATTAAGTGGCAAAAACAGGTTATTGACTAGACATGTATGGGTCGTGGAGTATGTATGTATGTATGTATGTATGTATGTATGTATTGTTGGGGTTCACGATGGGGAGTGAGCAACGGTATGCAAGGACTTTATCCCTGAATCCTCTCAAAGCAGTTGTTCTGACAATGGCCGTTACTCACCGTAGTCTTACGGGTCTTCCCTCGATCCTCTAGGTGCCACTGCACGCCCAGGAGAGTACCCCAGTCGATCTCCCAACCGGCCTCAGGTCGAAGAGTGAGTGGAGACACAGATTGTTCCCTCAATTTGTGTGCCCGCCCCGACAAAGACTCTCACACTGCCTTCAAGGTCGCCAACTGGTGTTTTTAGGTGTCCAGTAACACTACAGTGGTTTTGCGTAATTGTGGTAATTGTGACAAGAGCAAGCTCGAATAGTTTGGTATCAGGCAAGTAATTATTTCTGTCACTCTGTCTTCTTTATCTTTTCGCAGTCACAAGGTATATGGAGGGGATGATATAAACACCAAAAGAGTTTTTGGTATTTTACTTAAAAACAGCGAGATATTTATGTATTGACAAACACGCAAGAACAAGTACAAATAGCCGCTCTCTCTCCTCAGCAAATAATCTGGAGCACTCCGAACGGCAACACACTTCCGCCCCTAACGTCACCTGTCAAAATATCAGCTGGTCCTCGACCTAGTGCTCGTGAGAATGATTAGTGCTTGTTTTCTCTGGTGTCACGCTCCCGTTTCTTTAACTTTTCGCGAACCACTATATTTACCATTCACATGACATATTTATGATTCCAATAGGACGCGATACACCACCTCACTGGTCTCACGATCAATAACTTATTCTCACTGCACTCAAAGTGATTTTTCACTGTACCTAGAAGCTACACTGTTCTTGATAATATTTACTATGAACGCACTTAATCACTGTACCGTTCTTTGAATCTATAATTCCTCTTAAAAGGCGATATCGCAATTAATCACTTCACATATATGAGATTATTCAGTACACAGGCATATACATGGATAAATCATTAATCAATACACAGGCATATATATATATATATATATATAAATAATGGTGTGGGAGTTTTTTTTTTTTTGCTGTCACGACTGCAATGCGTACATCGCCAATGTACATGTGGCAGACGCTTCACGAAGCAGTCGGAATTAGCAGAATAGAAAATACGAGAGCAACCGTTCAGGGCCTGGGAGCAAGGTCGAGTTAGAGTCCTTGTGGGTCTCTTCTCAGACTAGCCTCACCTGGTCCTGCTCCACGTTGGTCGTTGGAATCTCCTCAATGATGTAACACTTTAAGGGACTCCTAGGGTCCTCATCAAATTTATAGTTTAGTGACTTACAGGCAACTCGGTGTTGAAGACACTTAGAGCTGAAGGCTTGAGTAATATTGACAGTATTCAGAAGTGGTTCAACAGAAACACCGCATAAAACTTAACAGTAGTTTATTTACTAACTTAACCACTAATACACAGGGTGCTTGATTTACTTTCGATTGGCGTCAGCAAAGCTATGGTTGCATTAGCGAGACTCTTGACGTCTGGCTAATCGACTCGTATCCACTCGTGGAGAAACACCTAACTTAACACAGTTGACAGCCAATCACTAACACGGCAACCTAACTGCCGGTATGCAAAGGGATCACAAGAGTTCCAACCGGATACTCGGTAATGATGATATGCAATAAACACCATAATAATCACACAATAACTAAATGTGTGGTGTATGTGAAGCTCACATTCACAGACGAATGAAATGCAGTGATACCACACAGATAAACACGCATTCACCGTCGATTCACCTATAACCTGCGACAGGTATAAGAAGGTGAGAACTGTGGTTGATCCCTCAGATCAACACAGACACAATAAAACAATGACAAGATCTTGTACTTACAGATAAGGTACCTTTCCTTACGCACTCACTCAGACTCGTTTATACAAGCACTCGTAGGTGGCCTGATAGCTGGTTTCGCTCGTAGACACGGAGGGTACTCGCAGTATCTTGAGATGATTTCGTGAGTAAAGCGTGCTGTATGCTTAACAGACAGACACACGCGCACACACTGGCACTGACGGTGCGTGAGGTGGTGACGTCACGTAGGAGCTAGGGCGGCGGCGGCCGCTCGAGGTACTGAGGTACACGCTCAGGATGAGTGGCGGTACCATGCACTACACTGTACACTGTGGTAATGTCACACACAGATTACTTAGGCGGCGGCACTGCCTTAGTTCACTCTAGGTCACTCACGACGATCTTTGTCACCAGGGGTTACCTGATACCAGTCTGTTTCGCTCTGGAGATTTGTCACTTTAGGCTTCTAAACAATATATTCCCACTCGTGATTCTGGCGAGTGTGTGGTATATCGCAAAGACGCTGAGTTAACTTGACGGTGAGGGATAGACGGTGATCAGTCTATTGGCCGGTAGAACAGAACACGTCCTCTGGGTATGGTCGCTCTCACGTGAATGAGTTTGCAAGGGTGCCGGGCATCTCGTGGCACACAACACAAAAGAAGTTACAATTTGACCAATAGCATTGCAGCAAATGAGCGGGAACCAATCATATTAGCTCGTTCGATGAGCAGTAGCAGGAGTGACGTCATGAACACGTCATAGCTGTTATTCAACATCGCGCCGGTTGACCCCAGAGGTCAGACGCTGCTGGCGCCTTCCCCTCTGTCTCAGCGGGCACCAGCCATGTACTCACTGACCCTTTGGTAGCAAGTATACTTAGCTCCCTGTATCTACTTCCTGCCTAGACATACGGCGGCCTACGTATTTTAACAGTGTTCCTGGTTAAGTGGGCATTCTGGAGATACCCAACATGCTAGGTCACTATCCAGGATTAAGAGAGATAGGCTTTGTGCACGAAGATCTGTGCACTGCAATGCCATTCAAGTCAGCTGTGGGAGCATCTTGGGAGACATACTCCCACATCACCCCCCAACAAAGATCGAGCTCCACAGCGTGGCGCTCGGTCAACCTCAACCGCTGACGGCATGTGCACAAACTGAGTGCACTGTGCGCGGCCGGGTCCAGCGGACCCCGTTTTCTATCCTTCTAGGCGAGGCGGGGCCTCGTCTAGACTATTCTCTTCTGGTAAGTGAGGAATTTCTTCAGTCACCGGATCACATGTGGCTATCTGTTCAGGTCTTGAGCAGGCACTGTGGTTGGACGTAGCTCCAGGTCTGGGTCGGCTCAACGCCTCGAAACCCTGAGTGGCGCTAGTCTGTCCACTGCCTCTCTCCACCTGTGTCATGCCTGAACATCAGAGACACACTGGGAACCAGTGTCCAGTGATTCGCGTCGCATTTCCTCGCTCATGTCTCCCTCGTTCGACGTCTCGTTAATCACCCCTGACCTACTCAACCAGTCAGCACCTACGTTGTCGGCTCCCTTTATGTAAACCACGCGGAGTGAACTGTTGAAGGAACAACACCCAGCGCATTATTCTAGGGTTTGCGTTTTTAAGCGTACCGATGTGGCTGAGGGTTGGTGATCTACTTGAAACGTGAAACGCTTACCATAGAGATACTGGTAGAATTTCCTTACTCCCACCACAGCAGCAAGGAGTTCCTTTTCTACAGTGGAGTACTTCTGCTCAGCATTGCTCAGTTTACGACTGGAGTACGCAACTGGCCAGATTTCACCGTCGTACTCTTGCATGAGTACAGCACCAATACCTGTATTTGAGGCATCTGTCCGAAGGATGTACTCCCTGGTAGAATCTGGTAGTCTAAGGATGGGTGCTTCAGTCAGCTTCTTCTTGAGCGTCGAGAATGCTGAGTTCTCCATTTCTGTCCAACGTACTCTAACAGGTGCATTCTTCTTGGTGAGATTAGTTAGCGGAGTTGCTATAGACGTGAAATTGGGAATGAAAGTTCTGTAGTACCCTGCAAGTCCCAGGAATGACTTAACCTGAGTCTTGGTGGCGGGTGGAGCGGCTTCACTGATCTTGGTGATCTTCTCAGGCAGCGGCCTGGTGAACCCTCCCCCTATCACGTGACCAAGGTACCTGACCTCCTTGCACCCCAACTCACACTTAGTGGGTTTTGCAACCATTCCTACTTCTTGTAGTCTTGCCAACACCTGCCTTAGCAAGGTCAGATGTTCTTCCCACGTAGCAGAGTGGATGAGCACATCGTCCACGAACACTTCTACTCCAGTAATTCCCCCCAAGAA
>WNGS01163295.1:22934-33807 GCA_020271785.1 Procambarus virginalis | reverse complement strand
GAATGTTCGTGATAAGGCAAATAGGACACTCGGATTTATTAATCGCAGCGTAAGTAACAAGACACCTGGTGTGGTCTCAAGCTATATCTTGCTCTGGTTAGGCCCACTTAGATTATGCAGTTTAGTTTTGGTCGCCATATTTAGAATGGATATAAATGCACTGAACGTGTCCAGCGTAGGATGACTAAGTTAATCCCCAAATTAGAAATCTTTCTATGAAGAAAGATTAACAAAGCTTAATTTGCATTCACTGGAAGGCGAAGAGTTAGGGGTGACATGATAGAGGTTTACAAGTGGATGAATTGGACATAACAAAGGGGATATTAATAGGGTATTGAAAGTATCAACCAGGACAGAACGCGAAACAATGGTTAAATTGGATAAGTTTAGATTTAGGAAGACTTGGGTTAAATACTGGTTCAGTAACAGGGGTGTTGATTTGTGGAACCAATTGCCGCGTACATTGTGGAGGTGGGGTCCCTCGATTGTTTCAAGATGGGTTGGACATGTATATGAGTGGGATTGGGTGGTTATAAATAGGAGCTGCCTCGTATGGGCCAATAGGCCCTCTGCAGTTGCCTTTGTTCTTATGTTCTTATGTTCTTATGACTGCATTTTTGGACTGTCGGGAAGCCTTTGATACAGTCCCCCATAAAATAATAATGTTTGGGAAGGCTTGCAACTCGAGTGATTTCATGAGGAGCAATGGTATTGAAAGGCAACTTAACAGTGAATGAAAAGGGTGGTTGATAACCAACACACTGACAACATCCCCTCATATACATGTCCAATCCACTTTTGAAACAATCGAGGGACCCCACCTCCACCACGTTACGCAGCAATTGGTTCCACAAATCAACCTTTTACCTGTTACCGAACCAGTATTTACCCAAGTCTTTCCTAAATCTAAACTTATCCAATTTATACCCATTGTTTCGTTTCTTTCTTGTGTTGATACTTTTAATACCCTATTAATATTCCCTTTATCATGTCCATTCATCCACTTGTAAACCTATTTCATGTCACCCCTAACTCTTCGCCTTTCCAGTGAATGCAATTTAAGCTTTGTTAACCTTTCTTTATAAGAAAGATTTCTAATTTGGGGAATTAACTTTGCCATCCTACACTGGACACGTTCAAGTGAATTTATATCCATTCTTTAGTACGGCGACCAAAACTGAACTGCATAATCTAATTGTGGCCTAATCAGAGCAAGATATAGCTGAAGAACAACACCAGGTGTCTTGATACTAACGCTTCAATTAATAAATCCCAGAGTCCTATTTGCCTTATTATGAACATTCGTGCATTGATCCTTTTGTTTTAAATTTTACTGATCATAACTCCAGATCCCTTCGCAATCCGACTTCGTAATCTCAACACCATGTAGCTCGTATCTTGTAACTCTATCATCATTACCTAGCCTCAGAACATCTCCGTTAGTTGTAACTCAAATTTTAAAAAACTTGAGTTTCAACTCGACTTAATTTGAGTTTATACTTACTCATTATGTAAACTTATACATAATGAAATTGATCACTTTATCATTTCATAAGAAAAAAAATAGAAAAATATTGAAATTCAGGAAAACTTGGCTTGTTAAGCAAATCGGGCCTTGCATAGTAGGCCAAGAACCGAGTTCTGGCTACTAGTACAACATCATATATATATTATTAAATATGACCGAAAAAGTAAGATTAATAATTCTAACACGAATTTTCTCAATATTCCTTATGTTTCTTTTTACTGTGATGGTAAATGAAAAATCAATTCTCCAAAATTCATTTTTATTTCTAGTCTGACGCGACACTTGAGCGCGTTTCGTAAAACTTATTACATTTTCAAAGACTTTAGTTTACACACACACACACACTATACTGATTGATTGATTGATAAAGATTAAGCCACCCAAGAGGTGGCACGGGCATGAATAGCCCGTAAGTGGTACAATTTTTTTTTCTCCGTAATTCTTTTCATTATTCTGAGATTGCATTTAATCATCGAGCTGTTATCGCGGGGGAGGATACTGCTTCACAGTCTTTATGAGGGCGTCCAGCTGCTGGACACCTTTGTTGACCAGGAGAGTGGCTCTGTTGATGGCTTCAGGGTGGCCACAGCAAGATTCAGGAACTCTTAAAGCTCTTCTAAGGTCGTTGGTTGCTTCACATTCTAGAAGATAGTGAAGTAATGGCTTTTCTGTGACAGTTTGGCAGAAGATGCACTCTCTCTGTCGGGGTTCACCAATCTCCCAGTTGCATCTGTAACCTAGACGTAGTCTATATAACCTAACTGCTATTTCCCTGTGGATTCCTTTTGGGATATTTAACCTTTCTAATTTAGTTGCCTGAAGATACCATGTTGCAGAGGGCGAGCCTTCAGCTATTCTCTGGTGTAGGTAGGCTTTGTTGAGGTGTGAGAGTTTTTTGGTGATGATGTTTTTAATGTTCTCTAGGCTGGGTTGAATTGTTTTATCTATCACTGGATGACGAGTTGCCAGTTTAGCAATTTCATCAGCTTTCTCATTTAATGGGATTCCAATATGGGATGGGATCCAGTTCAAGGTTATGTTGAGTCCTTTGCCTTTAGCGACTGCTCCAAGATACAAAATGGTGGTAATTATTTCCACGTTATCTTTCCACTGTTTTTGTCCTAGTATTTGAAGTGCAGCTTTTGAGTCTGTGTGTATGATGGCATTTTGAGTGTTTTGTGCAATCACATATGCGAATGCCTGTTGTATGGCAAACAGCTCAGTTTGGGTTGATGATACTAGTCCTCCCAGTCTCCAATATGCCTGTATGCTGGCCGTGCAAAGAGCAGCGCCAGCACTTTCATATTCTGTGTCCACCGATCCGTCTGTGAAGATGTGGGTGGCTCCTGCTACTGCTATGCTATACATTTGCTCTTCTATTATGCGCCTTAGGATTGTCGGATCATAGGCAGCCTTTTTCATTGGGAGACTTTCTATTACTATTTTGAAAGTAGGCTCTTCCCACGGTGCAGCAGGAGTGTAATTTGGGTGTGGATGATCACCCTCTCTATCGAGAATCATGCTTTTTAAATGTAGTCTGTTTAGGACTTTTCCTGCTCTTGCAGCCCAAGAGTTTCCATTGTTTTGCCCTAGTCCAACCACCAAGGCCTGCCGTACTGGGATTGGATCAGAAGAAATAATTATTTTACTAATAATTGTAGCTGTCCTTTGAGATATTCTTTCCTGTAGAGAGGGCAAACCCGTCTCCAGTCTAAGTGTTTCAAGCTTGGTCCACATGGGGGCTCCCAGTGCGGCTCTCATAGCATTGTTTTGGGCAACTTCAAGCTTTTTCCACTGTTGGTGTGATAGATTTGTGAGTGCAGGTGCTGCATAATCGATCACTGATCTGACTGCCTGTACATAGTATGTGCGAAGGACTTGCAGATTGGCTCCTCCAGAGAGGGAGGTTAGCGACCTGAGGATTGCCGTCCTGGCCGCAGTTCGCTCTCTCAAGTAAGTGACCTCAGCATTAAAATTCATGTGTGTGTCCAGGATTATTCCTAGGTACTGATAGGTGTCCACCCATTCGATTGGTTGACCCTGTACTGTGAGTTGGATATTGGGCTTCGCTATTTTTATGGGCATGGCTTTTGACTTTGAGGGGTTGAGTTTGATCCCAATCTGTTTTGCCTCTTTACTGATGCAGTCTAAGCATTTGGGTGCAAGGCGCGCCGCATCCCTTCCTTTTATGATGATGACAAAGTCGTCCGCGTAGTTTAGCAGCCTACAGTGATGTGGAAGTTTCAACCTCATTATTCTTTCCATTAAACAGTTGAAGAGAAGAGGGCTGAGAATACCTCCTTGCGGTGTACCATTTTCATGTCTTTTGTACTCAGAAACTGTGCCATGAAGTTTTACTCTTGCTTCTCTGTTTATGAGACAGTTTTTGATCCAGGAGAGCAGGTTGCCTCTGACCTCTTTGTCAATGAGGCAGCAGAGAATAGCAGGGGCGCTAGCCAGTTCAAAGGCTTTTTCGAGGTCCAGGAATATCAGCATTCCTGGTCTGTCATTCAAGTGGGCTAACAGAGTTGTAATACATTCCACTGTGCCAACCCCTTTTCTATAGGCATACATATCATGGTGCAGTCTAGGCATTTTCCACTCCAGTCTGTTGAGTGCCATTCTGTCAGCCGTCTTGGCTGCACAGCTTTGGAGAGAAATGGGCCTGGGATTATCTGGATCTTTAGGTTTTGGGATCGGTACTATGTCTGCTCTATTCCAAGCTGAAGGTCTAGTTTGAGAAGTCCAGGCTAAATTAATTAACCTTAGGTATGCAGCGTCTCCCTCTGGGCCGAGGTTTCTAATCATTTTATAGGTTATTTTGTCAGCTCCAGGGGATGTATCCTTGGAGTTTTTCTTAGCCCGATTGAGCTCATCCAGTGTGAAGGGGGCATTAGTGTCAGAGACTTCTTCACATGCTGTAAGGATTCTGTGCCACCTTTCTTCCTCTAGTCCTGTCTGTACTGCTAATACATCTGGTGGAAGTTGATTGCTGGCTGCTCTCTCTGCAAACCTGGTTGCCAGTACTTCGGCTTCCTGTAGAGGATCCTTGGGGTGTGGGGCTTTAGGTGTTTTATTCCCTTTGGCCCGGTGGATTTGCTGCCACATCTCTCCAAGAGAGGTGTGTTCATTCAGGTGTGAACACCATTCCAGCCACTTTTGTTCTTTTATTAGTCTGGTCTCTCGATGTACATGTTCCTTGACCTCACAAAGTAAGGACCTGTTGCGGTCACTCGGATGCTTTTTGTATAGCTTTCTTGTTCTGTTGAGTCTATGGTTGAGTTCTTTGACACGTTCGCAATAGTACCAATGATCTTTATGGTGTCCGGTGGACTGTTTTTTCAGTGGGATTGAGTGGTTGGCTGCACTTTGAATCGCTTTGACAAATTCTTGTTCTGCCTGATTAATGTCTCCGGGAAGATCATAGTTTCTATGCCACTCTGAAATGAGGTTTTGAAATCGGTCCCAGTTTGCTAAAGCAAAGTTCCAGGCTTCAGATGGAGGCGGAGGTGGAGTGGGTAGGTCTAACGTAAGATCAATTTGGACCCCATAGTGGTCGCTTGTGAGTGTGGGCTCAACTGACCATGTCGCTACATCTCTTAGGGAGGCTGAAACGAAGGTTAGGTCTAATCTGCCTCCTTGGATGTGGGTAGGTTCATTCTTGTTTAGGATTTGTATTTCTGGAAGCTGGTCTAATAGGTGTGCAATGTGAATGCCGGCTTCGTTTGTTGTGTTCGAGCCCAGTACCAATCGATGATGGGCATTAAAATCTCCACAAATGATTGTGTTTGTTGTTGTCCCGTTTCCAAATAACACAGAGAGATCCATTTCGGCATGTGGAGACCTGTACACATTAAACACCTCAAGTGTGTCGTGTCTTAGCTCAATGGTTACTCCCATTACCTCTGTCCCTGCTCCACAATCAGGTGGGCTGGTTATGGACTTGGAGATCAGGTCACATTTTACATAGATTGCACATCCCCTGGATTGCCCATTGATCCATGGAAGGAAGAAGCCTCGATAGCCTGAGATTTTAGGTTCTAATCCGGCTCGAAGCAAGCTCTCCTGTAGTATCAGGATGTCTATGCCCTTGGTTACTGCTATGCATTGCAAGTGTTGCAATTTAGTGCGCAGTCCTTGCGCATTCCATTGCAGGATCTTTAGACCTCTATGTTCTTGGAATTTGCTGATAATACCGTGGTATCCATGGAGTCTGATGAACACGCCATGGAAGTTGCAATTGGTGTATAGGTTCTTAGTGGACCTGAAATTGACTCATCAATGTCGCTTTCCGACGATCTAGACGCTATCTGTTTTTTAGAGGGGTGTCTCCTGCCCTGCTGTCTTGAAGGTGAAGATATTACATTTTCGAATCTCTTGAGTTTGTGCTCAATTGTCTTCCGAGTCTCTGTGGTTTGCTTGATTCCATGTGATGACAGCAGACTTTCGATCAACTCGGTGACCAGAGTTTTGAGCATTGGCCAGAGAGCGTCTATTTCTGTGGGAGCACTATTTAAAGCTGTGCAGGTTTGGGGCCTAGTAGCTTTTAGACCCTGCTCAGTGGTAACTTTGACACTAGGATTGTTTTTCCTAATGGCCCCAGTGTGCTTACTGGATGAAATGGGAGGGCGACTGCTTTGAACATGATTCTTGTGTCCTCCAGCTTTCTTTTTTTCCTGTACGGGGGTCTTCACACCCTTCACCATGGCGGATGGTGAAGGGCCGTGTGCCCCCTCTTTCTGAATGGGTAGACCCCACGCGGTTTTAGTGGGCAGGGGAGCTGGTATTAGTTTTGGTGGGGGCTTCGGCTCTGCTGTAGGCGTGGTGGGGTTTGTATGAAGCCTTTTGAGCCTTTCAGGGCATTTCAAGTTCCAGGCGTGATGTTCCTTGGAGCAATTTGGGCACTTTGCCTGAACAGGGTGGTTTGCCTTGTGTCTATCAATGCATATTTTTGTGTCATGGGGCTGGCTGCAGACTCCGCACCTCACTGGGCGTTGGCAGCCATCTTTGTGATGTCCAAATCTCTGACATCTGAAGCATCTTAGGGGCTCTGGGGTGTAAGGCCTGTGTTGGAATACGCCCCAGATTCCAAGGTCAAGTTTCTCCGGTATCCGTCCTCTAACTGTGAGAAGAACTTGTCGGGTTTCCTGTTTAGTGGTTCTTACCTGGCATCTCTCTGCTGACACCACATAGTTCAGCTTTTCGAGATGGTCAAGGGCCATATGCAAGGGATAGTGGAGGACAATGATTTTACGTATTTTATCCTCAGGTTTCAGTTCCTCACATTTTGTGTAATTTTTCAGAATCGTAGCGGCCGACTCGTCTTTAGGTCTTAGAATGTATTCACCTCTGAGATTAGGTTTTGCTCTGATCTGGAGCTGGGGGTACTCTTTTTCGAGGTCTACTACAGTGGCATAGGAAGACTTACCTTCGGTGTGCTGCACTTTGAAGATTGGCAGTGGAGATTTAGTCTGAGCTGCTGGAAGAGCTGGAGAAGCTGGAGTGATTACAGGGCGATGGGTCGTCATGGAGTGGCTAGTCCTGTTAGCCTTATTCACGTGATGGCACTCGCCGTCACTTGTATCCAGAGGAGCTGGAAGAGCTGGGGAAGCTGGAGTGTTTATAGGGCGATGGGTCGTCATGGAGTGGCTTGTCCTGTTAGCCTTACTCACGTGATGCCACTCGCCGTCACTTTCAGAGCTTGTATCCAGTATAGATGGTCGTTTTCTGCACTGAGCAGCATTGCTGGATCGATTATAACTCAATTGGAATTCCATAATGAAATTCAAATGATCACTTGTAGAGTGGTCTGGTGAGTGAAGGTGATGCTCTGTGCTACTGGAGACAAAGTCAGCGTGGAGTTGGCTCACTGTGTGCTTATGCCTGAAACAGCATTGGCTCTTATACCTGCATTTGGGTGAGGTGATGTACTACAATAGTGGGGTGAAAAACAAACTATCAACAAAACACAGAACACGGAACAATGGGTATAGATTTGCAGAAGTTTGGTTAAAAATAGAACTGCAGAAGGCCTATTGGTCCATATTTCTTGATGTTTCTATATTGGAGCGGAGTCTTGAAGTGGGTAGAATATAGTTGTGCATTAATTGGCTGTTGATTGCTGGTGTTGACTGCTTGATGAGTAGTGCCTCGCAGATGTCAAGCCGCCTGCTGTCGCTGTATCTATCAATGATTTCTGTGTTGTTTGCTAAGATTTCTCTGGTGATGATTCGGTTGAGGGAAGAGAATATATGTTCTAAGCTTAATGGAGCCCTGTTGCTTATGCATCGCTAAACGCCTGGAAAGAGATGTTGTTGTCTTGCCTATATACTGAGTTTTTTGAGGCTTACAGTCCCCAAGAGGGCATTTGAAGGCATAGACGACGTTTGTCTCTTTTAGAGCGTTCTGCTCCATGTCTGGAGAGTTTCTCATGAGCAGGCTGGCCGTTTTTTTGGTTTTATAGTAAATCGTTAGTTGTATCTTCTGATTTTTGTCTGTAGGGATAACATTTCTATTAACAATATCTTTCAGGACCCTTTCCTCCGTTTTATGAGCTGTGGAGAAGAAGTTCCTGTAAAATAGTCTAATAGGGGGTATAGGTGTTGTATTAGTTGTCTCTTCAGAGGTTGCATGGCGTTTCACTTTCCTTCTTATGATGTCTTCAATGAAACCATTGGAGAAGCCGTTGTTGACTAGGACCTGCCTTACCCTACAGAGTTCTTCGTCGACTTGCTTCCATTCTGAGCTGTGGCTGAGAGCACGGTCGACATAAGCGTTAACAACACTCCTCTTGTACCTGTCTGGGCAGTCACTGTTGGCATTTAGGCACATTCCTATGTTTGTTTCCTTAGTGTAGACTGCAGTGTGGAAACCTCCGCTCCTTTCCATGACTGTTACATCTAGAAAGGGCAGCTTCCCATCCTTCTCCATCTCGTAAGTGAAACGCAACACAGAATTCTGCTCAAACGCCTCTTTCAGCTCCTGCAGATGTCTGACATCAGGTACCTGTGTAAAAATGTCGTCAACATACCTGCAGTATATGGCCGGTTTCAAGTTCAAGTCGACTAAGACTTTTTTTCTCGATAGTACCCATGTAGAAGTTCGCAAACAGGACACCTAGGGGAGAACCCATGGCGACCCCATCTACTTGCTTATACATGTGCCCATCCGGGCTCAAGAAGGGTGCCTCCTTAGTACAAACTTGGAGTAGTTTCCTCAGGATATTTTCTGGTATGTCTAGAGGAGTACAGGCCGGATCTCGATACACTCGGTCCAGTATCATCCCGACTGTTTCATCCACAGGTACGTTGGTAAACAGTGATTCTGCGTCCAACGAGGCTCTTATCCCTGTGGCCCGTGTTCCCCGCAGTAAGTCAACAAATTCCTTCGGGGACTTCAGGCTGAAGGCACAAGGGACATAAGGAGTCAGTAAGCCGTTGAGCCGTTTCCCCAGTCTGTACGTGGGAGTGGGTATCTGGCTGATGATTGGCCGAAGTGGATTTCCAGGCTTATGTGTCTTGACATTTCCATACGCATATCCAGGTTTATATTCCCCAATAATCTTTGGCAGGTGGAGTCGGGATTTCTTGGCATTCACAGTTTCAATCATTTTGTTGACCTTTGCTTTCAATTCGGCTGTAGTGTCCTTCGTTACCCATTGGAATTTAGTTTGGTCAGAGAGTATGAGGTTCATTTTCGCCAGATATTCGTCTTTCTTAAGGATGACATATATTGGCGACTTGTCGCCTCTCCTGACAACTATCTCCTTGTTCTCACGAAGGCTCTTAGCTGCCGCTTTGAGCTCGGGGGTCAGTATGGTGCTTCTGTAGTTGCCTCGATTCTTTCCTCCTTCTGCAATAAGTTCTGCTTGTAAGGTGTCTTTAGTGGTGACCTTCTTTTGTGCTTCGAGGTCAAATATATCGTCCAACAGGATCTCCAACTCCACTTTCCGGGCCAACGCACTTGGTCTGGACATGACGTGACAGACAAAACGTCACGTGACGTGTTATCCCTACAGACAAAAATCAGAAGATACAACTAACGATTTACTATAAAACCAAAAAAACGGACAGCCTACTCATGAGAAACTCTCCAGACATGGAGCAGAACGCTCTGAAAGAGACAAATGTCGTCTATGCCTTCAAATACCCTCGTGGGGACTGTAAGCCTCCAAAAACTCAGTATATAGGCAAGACAACAACATCTCTTTCCAGGCGTTTAACGATGCATAAGCAACAGGGATTCATTAAGGAACATATATTCTCTTCCCACAACCAAACTATCACCAGAGAAATCTTAGCAAACAACACAGAAATCATTGATATATCTATCAATGTATCAGCGATATATCAGCAACAGCAGGCGGCTTGACATCTGCGAGGCACTACACATCAAAAAGTCAACACCAGCAATCAACAGCCAATTAACGCACAACTATATTCTACCCTCTTCAAGACTCCGCTCCAATATAGAAACATCAAGACATATGGGCCAATAGGCTTTCTGCAGTTCTATTTTTACCCAACTTCTGCAAATCTATACCCATTGTTCCGTGTTCTGTGTTTTGTTGAAAGTTTGTTTTTCACCCCACTATTGTAGTACATTACCTCACCCAAATGCAGGTATAAGAGCCAATGCTGCTTCAGACATAAGTTGTGTGTGGATACACTAAAGTCTTTGAAAATGTAATAAGTTTTACGAAACGCGCTCAAGTGTCGCGTCAGACTAGAAATAAAAATGAATTTTGGAGAATTGATTTTTCATTTACTGTCACCAGTAAAAAGAAACATTAGGAAAATTGAGAAAATTTGTGTTAGAATTATTAATCTTACTTTTTCGGTCATATATATATATATATATATATATATATATATATATATATATATATATATATATATATTATATATATATAATATATATATTATATATATATATGTATATATAATATATATATATATATATATATACATAATAAATACGGTATATATATACGGTATATATCGGTATATATATAACGTATATATTATATATATATATATATATATATATATATATATATATATATATATATATATATATATATATATATATATATATGTCGTACCAGTAGCCAGAACGCACTCTACAGCCTACTATGCAAGGCCCGATTTCCCTAATAGCAAGTTTTCATGAATAATTTTTTTTGACTACCTACCTACCTAACCTAACCTAACCTAACTTTTCGGCTACCTAACCTAACCTAACCTATAAAGATAGGTTAGGTTAGGTTAGGTAGGGTTGGTTAGGTTCGGTCATATATTTACGTTAATTTTAACTCCAATAAAAAAATTGACCTCAAACATAATG
>WNGS01163295.1:0-10886 GCA_020271785.1 Procambarus virginalis | reverse complement strand
ATCAATGAAAAAATATTTGACCTCATACATAATGAAATGGGTACTTAATCTTCATAAGAAAAAAATCAGAGAAAATATATTAATCAGGAAAACTTGGCTTATTAGGCAAATCGGGCCTTGCATAGTAGGCTGAGAAGTGCGTTCTGGCTACTAGGTACGACACTTATATATATATATATATATATATATATATATATATATATATATATTATATATATATATATATATATATATATATATGTCGTACCTAGTAGCCAAACGCACTTCTCAGCCTACTATGCAAGGCCCGATTTGCCTAATAAGCCAAGTTTTCATGAATTAATGTTTTTTTCGACTACCTAACTACCTAACCTAACCTACCTAACTTTTTCCGCTACCTAACCTAACCTAACCTTCTTATAGGTTAGGTTAGGTTAGGTAGGGTTGGTTAGGTTCGGTCATATATCTACGTTAATTTTAACTCCAATAAAAAAAATTTACTCATAATAATGAATGGGTAGCTTTATCATTTCATAGAAAAATTAGAGAAAATATATTAATTCAGTAAAACTTGGCTTATTAGGCAAATCGGGCCTTGCATAGTAGACCGAGAAGTGCGTTCTGGCTACTAGGTACGATAATATATTATATATATATATAATATATATACATTATATATTATATATATATATATATATATATATATATATATATATATATATATATATATAATATATATATATATATATATGTCGTACCTAGTAGCCAGAACGACTTCTCAGCCTACTATGCAAGGCCCGATTTGCCTAATAGGCCAAGTTTTCATGAATTAATTGTTTTTTCAACCTACCTAACCTAACCTTTTTCGGCTACCTAACCTAACCTAACCTATAGATGGGTTAGGTTAGGTTAGGTAGGGTTGGTTAGGTTCGGTCATATATTACGTAATTTTAACTCCAATAAAAAAAATTGACCTCATACAAATGAAATGGGTAGCTTTATCATTTCATAAGAAAAAAATTAGAGAAAATATATTAATTCGGAAAACTTGGCTTATTAGGCAAATCGGGCCTTGCATAGTAGGCCAAAAGTGAGTTCTGGCCTACTAGGTACTAGAATTAAATATATATATATATATAATATACTATATATATATATATATATATGTCGTACCTAGTAGCCAGAACTCACTTTTTGGGCCTACTATGCAATGCCCGATTTGCCTAATAAGCCAAGTTTTTCTGAATTAATATATTTTCTCTATTTTTTTTCTTATGAAAGATTAAGCTACCCATTTCATTATGTATGAGGTCAATTTTTTTTCATGGAGTTAAAATTAACGTAGATATATGACCGAACCTAACCCACCTACCTAACCTAACCTAACCTATCTTTATAGGTTAGGTTAGGTTAGGTAGCCGAAAATGTTAGGTTAGGTTAGGTTAGGTAGGTTAGGTTGTCGAAAAACAATTATTCATGAAAACTTGGCCTATTAGGCAAATCGGGCCTTGCATAGTAGGCTGACAGTGCGTTCTGGCTACTAGGACGATATATATTATATTTATTATATATTATATATATATTATATATAATATATATGTCGTACCTAGTAGCCAGAACGCACTTCTCAGCCTACTACAGGCCCGATTTGCCTAATAAGCCAAGTTTTCATGAATTAATGCTTTTTCGACAACCTAACCTACCTAACCTAACCTAACCTAACTTTTTGGCTACCTAACCTAACCTAACCTATAAAGATAGGTTAGGTTAGGTTAGGTAGGGTTGGTTAGGTTCGGTCATATATCTACGTTAATTTTAACTCCAATAAAAAAAAATTGACCTCATACTAATGAAATGGGGTAGCTATATCATTTCATAAGAAAAAAATTAGAGAAAATTATTTAATTCAGGAAAACTTGGCTTATAGGCAAATCGGGCTTGCATAGTAGGCCAAAAAGTGAGTTCTGGCTATAGGTACGACATATATATATATATATATTATATATATATATATATATATATATATAATATATATATATATATATATATATATATATATATATATATATATAATTAGCAAAAATATAATATAGTTTAGTTTTAAATATACACTTAACCAGATCGCAGAGTTAGATTAGACATGTGTAATCATCCGCCACATCTTGGTGGCGGATGTAGATGCAGAATGTCCACTATTGTGTCTAATTCTTGCACTGTTTTTCCTAACCATTGTAGTCGCTGTGTAATTTGAATCAAATGCAGCTGTTTTCGTTGGATTAATGTTAAGTTTGATGCGCAGGGCATTCCAGTAAGTAATGCAATGTTGGTGTCTCCGCATCTGTTCCACACATATGACGCTCTGAAACTATGAGATTTATTACCTCCCAGCAGCACTTGTAACCAAGTCTGTGTACGTCTACTGCAATGTCTCTTGATATCGTTGTTGTTGTTGTTGTTAAAGATTTAGATACTCAGGATGAAGTGTCCATGTTGCATGGACTATGGTGAGCCCGTAATTGAGTTTGGTTATACATGATAACTTTTTTTCTGTGATATTTGGGTCTAAGTTTAAAATGGAGGAGGGGATTTCTCCTTTTTCCATGCTTATTTATCGCTTCTGTTTTAGTGCACTGGTTTTACTCTTGTTTTATTGACATTATCTTGTGGCGAATGTAGATTCAGAATGCTCACTAATGAGTCCCATTCTTCAACAGCTTTTCTTATCATTGTAGTTGCGGTGGAATGTGCATCTAATGCAGCTGCTGTCGTTGGATTAATGTTGAGTTTGATGCACAGGGGTTCAGTAGCTTCGCATTCCAGTAAGTAGTTCAATAGTGGCGCCTCTGCTTCAGTTTCACAGATGTGACACTCTTTAACTATGGGGTTCATTACCTCCCAGCAGCACTTATAACCAAGTCTGTGTATGGCTACTGCAATTCTTAGGATATCTTTTTGCCAGGATTGAAAGAGGAGTAACCAGTGGCTTGTTTGTACCATATCGCAGTGGATCTTCCTTCTGCAACTGTTGCTCTGTGGCGACTTTTGATAGTTGTGAATATTTTCTTCTTGATTTGCGCCTTTATCTGTGAGAAGCTTGGAGGTATTTGAACCTGTACAACAGGTAGAGCAGTGGAAATTTTTGCTAGTGAGTCTGCCTTTTCATTACCATCTATGCCAATGTGACTTGGAATCAAATTTAGGGTGATTGAAAGCTCTCGATTATGGGCTTCTTTTCCTATATGTTGAATTTCTGTGAGGAGTTGTATATTATCTCTGTGCTGACTGGATAACAATGCCTTGAGCGAAGATTTAGTCTGTATGAATGACGACATCAAGTAAATTTTTCTCAATTGTATAGTTTATTGCCTCTTCAAGAGCATATAATTCTGTTTGCAATGTTGACCACCTACTATTTATGCTCCAGTAAGCTTCATGGTTGGTAGTGTAAACTGCTGCCCCAGCAGAACCTTTTTCTTGATCAACTGATCCGTCTGTGAAGATGTGAGTCTTTGTGGGTATAGAGATAGTTTCCATTTGTGGTTCTATTACTTCCTTGAGCCTCTGCGGGTCACGTGCTGATATTTTAACTGGTAATCTTTCAATGATTATCTTTAGATTCGATTCTTCCCATGGAGGAGGCTGTCAAAAGTGTTGATATGGTCTTGATGTCGTTTTCCCAGGCTTGAAATAGTACCCAGTGGCTTGTTCGTACCACATTACAGTAGATCTTTCTTCCGTTACATTGGCTCCGAGGCGACGTTTGATAGTTGTGAGCATTTTCTTGACTTACTCCTTAATCTGTGAAAAACTTGGAGGTATGTTAACTGGTACAACAGGTAGAGTAGTGGCATGTTTTGCTAGCGAGTTTGCCTTTTAATTATCATCTATGTCAGTGTTACTTGGTATCTAATTTAGGGTGATTAAGAGCCCTAGATTTGGTGCTTCTTTTCCTATATGTAGGTTTTCTCTAATGAGTTTTATATTATCTCTGTGTTGGCTGGATTACAAAGCCTCAAGCGAAAATAGAGACTCGGTATGTAATCATGTAAATTATTCTCAATTGTGCAATTTATACCTTCTTGAGGGCAAATAATTTTGTTTGCAATGTTAAACACCCCTTAATCATGCTCTAGTACAATTCAGTTTCTTTGGTTGTTAGTGTAATTTTTTTGTAGTGCTGATTTTTCAACTAGTATTTTCCCCTTTGTTTTTAATTGTTCATTTCAAGTCCTCTGTATCTAGAATCTTGACTAGCTTATCCGTCCATCCATCCATGCTTATCCGTCCTGTCCTTTACAACTTGCCAAGACGAGGTCTCCTCCTTTGTTTCTTCCTGATGTTGCTTCAGCTGTCGTACCTCCTCCCGTAGCGAATCCAGCTCTGTCCTCAGAGCTCTAACTAGATTCACCAGTTCCTTCACTAATCCTTCCATTATTGCTGTAATAATATTATTATAAACAACAGAGGTCCCAAGACAGAGCCTTGAGGCACTCCACTTACAACATTTTCCCACTCTGACTTGACTCCATTTATACTAACTCTCTGTTTCCTTTGGTATAGCCATGCCTTAATCCAGCTTAATATAGCACCCCCAATACCATTAGCCTCTTGTTTTTTTAATCAGTCTTTCATGTGGCACTGTATCAAAAGCTTTGCTAAAGTCAAGGTACACAATATCACAATCCTTACCCCTATCAACTGCCTCAACTATGCTAGAATAAAAAGATAACAAATTTGTAAGCATGAACGGCCATTTATAAAACCTTGTTGCGACTCAATTATTAATTTATGTTTTTCAAGATGAAGACGAATTTTTTTTGCTATTATCGATTCGAGTAACTTTCCTACAATAGACGTTAGGCTAATTGGACGATAGTTAGACGCAAGTTATCTATCTCCTTTCTTAAAAACTGGTATCACATTAGTCAGACAGGTGCAGTCACAGTGAGAGGTTGTGTTGGCTGGAGCTCCGATTGTACTAACATTGTTGTAGCAATAATGGAAGGATTAGTGAAGGAGCTGGTGAGTCTGGTTGGAGCTCTGAGGACAGAATTGGATTCGCTACGGGAGGAGGTACGACAGCTGAAACAACAGCAGGAAGAAACAAAGGAGACCAGCATTAAGAAGTCCTCGTCTTGGCAAGTTGTGAAAGACAGGGGTCTTAAGAAGACCTTGGCAAAACCAACAACTAATAGCCTACACCTAAGGACGTTTAACGCATTTGAAGTATTAGAGGACGAGTGCTGTGGTGAACCTGTTGTTCAACGAGGAGGCAAAGGCAAAGCGACGAGGAGCACTGAAGCGCAGGTCCCTCAAACTGATCGAAAGGAAAAGGGAGAATCGAAGCGAATTTTGGTTGTGGGAGATTTCCAGGTGAGGTATTTAGACAGAACGTTTTGTGCCAGAGATAGGGGGAACAGATTAAGGGTGTGCTATCCGGGAGCTGGAATTGGTGATATTGTTGGAAACATGAATGATATTATGACGTGAAATGGGAACAAACCCATAATTTGTATTAGTGCAGGGGGTAATGATGTTGGACGAGTTAGGAGTGAGGAACTAATACAGAGATTCAGGACAGCCATTGAATTAGTTAGGAGCAAGGGAGGAATCCCAATCATATGTGGCATTCTTCCAAGAAAGGGAGTGGGAAATGATTGGATGTCGAGGGCACTTGGTGTCAATTGCCGGCTGGAAAGATATTGCAAATCAAATGCAATATCTTTCATAGACAACTGGGAACACTTCTATGGAAGAAATGAAATGTATGCTCGTGATGGGGTGCATCTATCGAGAGCTGGGGTTGTTGCTGTTGCGAACTCGTTGGAAGAAGTGGTTAGAGGTGTTTGTTTGGGTTTAAACTGTTAGTAGATAGAGGTATGGGAATTGATTTGGAGGAAGGAGGTAATAAAAGTATGTGTTTTTGGGAGAAAGGAATTGGCAAAATGATCAGGGAAAGAGAAGGGCCTCAAAATAACAATTCACTTAGGGTATATTACACTAACAGTAGAAGTCTAAGAAATAAAATTAACGAATTAAATGCTCTTGTCTGCACAGAAAAAATAGATGTTATTGCACTTACCGAAACGTGGATGAATGTAGATAATAGAGAACTATTAGCTCAATATCAAATAAATGGATTTAAACTATTTCACACAGATAGATATATTAGACGAGGAGGTGGAGTAGCCATATACGTTAGGGACAATTTGAAATGTAGTCTCAAACAGGGAATCAAAACTGAGCCACACACAGAAACTATTTGGATAGAATTTAACGAAAAAGCAAATAATATTATAATAGGAGTTATATATAGGCCACCAAATTTAGACAGAATGGAAGCAAAGCATCTGTGGGATGAAATATCTAGAGCATCTAGATCTAACAGTATTTATGTCATGGGTGACTTTAATTTTAGTGGAATAAACTGGTTGAACAAAACAGGGAATAGTAAAGCAGAAGATTTTCTAGAATTAATTGACGATTGCTTTCTTACGCAACACATTAAGGAACCAACACGGGAAAATAATATTTTAGATTTAGTGTTAACTAACAGGGAAACACAAATTAATGACATCGAAATAGGGAGTGAGCTAGGGAACAGTGATCACAAAGAAATCAGATTTAGCATAGAATGGAATAGACCTGTAGGAGAAAATTCTGTTAAAGTGCCAGATTTTCGAAAAGCTGATTTTAATAGCCTAAGAAATTTTTTGGGTCAAATTGATTGGAAAGTTTTGGGTATGGGGTGTGGGCCGGACTTGGAGCAAGACATGAACCCAGCGATAGGTGATGTAAATGGGGATTTCGATGTGGATTCATTATATAACTTATTTAAGAATATTCTAAACAAAGCACAGGAACGTAGTATACCACACAAATTGATTAGATCGAATACTAATGACCCAAAGTGGATAACAAAGAATTTGAAGAACCTTATAGGTAAAAAGAGAGCTTGGTACAAAAGGATTAAAAATGGGGAAGTCACTTTAGAACAGGAATTCGTACAACTGGTTAGAAATGTTAAAAAAGAGATAAGGAAAGCAAAAAGAAACTATGAAGTTCGAATAGCAGGGCAAGCAAAGACAAATCCTAAAGGGTTTTTTCAGTTATATCGAACTAAGACTAGGGAAAGGATAGGTCCATTAAAAACTGAGACAGGTCAAATAACAGATAGTGATGAGGAGATGAGTAGTATTTTTAATAAATATTTTGTATCTGTATTTACTAAAGAGGAACTTAGCATTATGCCTTCAGCCGAACAAGTCTATGCGGGTGGGGACGAGGACAGGTTGACGAGTTTAGCAGTTACCAGGGAGGATGTTCTTAAACAAATAGTAAAACTCAAACCAAACAAATCCCCAGGGCCGGATGAAGTGTTTGCCAGGGTGCTGAAAGAATGCAAAGAGGAGTTTTGTGACCCACTGTCAATCGTATTTAATAAATCAATAGAGTCAGGCAGAGTGCCAGAGTTTTGGAAAGTTGCTAATGTGATACCAGTTCTTAAGAAAGGAGATAGATCACTTGTGTCTAACTATCGACCAATTAGCCTAACGTCTATTGTGGGAAAGTTACTCGAATCTATAACAGCAAATAAAATTCGTCTTCATCTCGAAAAACATAAATTAATAATTGAGTCGCAACTTGGTTTTATAAATGGCCGATCATGTTTAACAAATTTGTTATCTTTTTATTCTAGCATAGTTGAGGCAGTTGATAGTGGTAAGGATTGTGATGTTGTGTACCTTGACTTTAGCAAAGCTTTTGATACAGTGCCACATGAAAGACTGATTAAAAAGATAGAGGCTCATGGTATTGGGGGTGCTATATTCAGCTGGATTAGGGCATGGCTATACCAAAGGAAACAGAGAGTTAGTATAAATGGAGTCAAGTCAGAGTGGGAAAATGTTGTAAGTGGAGTGCCTCAAGGCTCTGTACTGGGACCTCTGTTGTTTATAATATATATAAATGATTTAGATTCAGGTTTGAGTAGCAACATTTGCAAATTTGCCGATGATACGAAAATCGGTAGGGAAATTAATTCGGAGAAGGACTCACTATCACTTCAAGTTGATCTAGATAGGGTATTGAAATGGTCAAAGGATTGGCAGATGCAGTTTAATGCTGATAAATGTAAAGTTCTGAGGCTAGGTAATAATGATAGAGTTACTAGATACGAGCTAGATGGTGTTGAGATTGCGAAGTCGGATTGCGAAAGGAATCTGTAAGTTATGATTAGTAAGAATTCAAAACAAAACGATCAATGCATGAATGTTCGTAAAAAGGCAAATCGGACACTCGGATTTATTAACAAAAGGTCTTAGTCGATATGAGCTTGAATCTATAAGATTGCAGTCACTGGAAACCTGCAGTGTGCAGTTTAACCCATAGACTGCAGTGTGGAAACCTCCGCTCCTTTCCATGACTGTTACATCTAGAAAGGGTAGTTTCCCATCCTTCTCCATCTCATAAGTGAAATGCAACACGGAATTCTGCTTAAATGCCTCCTTCAGCTCCTGCAGATGTCTGACATCAGGTACCTGTGTAAAAATGTCGTCAACATACTTGCAGTATATGGCCAGTTTCAAGCTCATATCGACTAAGACCTTTTGTTCGATGGTACCCATGTAGAAGTTTGCAAACAGGACACCTAGGGGAGAACCCATGGCAACCCCATCTACTTGCTTATACATGTGCCCATCCGGGCTTAAGAAGGGTGACTCTTTAGCACAAGCTTGGAGTAGTTTCCTTAGAATGCTTTCTGGTATGTCAAGAGGAGTACAAGCTGGATCACGATACACTCTGTCCTCTATCATCCCGATTGTTTCATTCAAAGGTACGTTGGTAAACAGTGATTCTACGTCCAACGAGGCTCTTATCCCTGTGGCCCGTGTTCCCCGCAGTAAGTCAACAAATTCCTTTAGAGATTTCAGGCTGAAGGCGCAAGGGACATAAGGAGTCAGCAAGCCGTTGAGTTGCTTCGCCAGTCCGTACGTAGGTGTGGGTATCTGGCTGATGATTGGCCGAAGTGGGTTTCCAGGCTTGTGCGTCTTGACATTTCCATATGCATATCCAGGTTTGTATTCTCCAATAATCTTTGGCAGGCGGAGTCCGGATTTCTTGGCGTTCACAGTTTCGATCAATTTGTTGACCTTTGCTTTCAATGTTTCACTTACGAGATGGAGAAGAATGGGAAACTCCCCTTTCTAGATGTAACAGTCATGGAAAGGAGCGGAGGTTTCCACACTGCAGTCTACACTAAGGAAACAAACATAGGAATGTACTTCAATGCCAACAGTGACTGCCCAGACAGGTACAAGAGGAGTGTTGTTAACGCTTATGTCGACCGTGCTCTCAGCCACAGCTCAGGATGGAAGCAAGTCGATGAAGAACTCTGTAGGATAAGGCAGGTCTTAGTCAACAACGGCTTCTCCAATGGTTTCGTTGAAGACATCATAAGAAGGAAGGTGAAACGCCATGCAACCTCTGAAGAGACAACTAACACAACACCTGTACCCCCAATTAGACTATTTTACAGGAACTTCTTTTTCACAGCTCTTAAAACGGAGGAAAGGGTTCTGAAAGATATTGTTAATAGAAACGTTATCCCTACAGACAAAAATCAGAAGATACAATTGACGATTTACTATAAAACCAAGAAAACTGCCAACCTACTCATGAGAAACTCTCCAGACACAAAGCAGAACGCTTTGAAAGGGACCAATGTCGTCTATGCCTTCAAATGCCCACTTGGGGACTGTAAGCCTCAAAGAAGTCAGTATATAGGCAAGACAAAAACATCTCTTTCCAGGCGATTAACGATGCAAAAGCAACAGGGCTCTATCAAGGAACATATAATCTCTTCCCACAACCAGACTATCACCAGAGAAGTCTTAACAAAAAACACGGAAATGATCGATAGATACACCGATAGTAGGCAGCTTGATATCTGCGAGGCACTACACATTAAGAAGTCAACACCAGCAATCAACAGCCAATTAACGCACAATTATATTCTACCCACTTCAAGACTCCGCTCCAATATAGAAGCATTAAGAAATATGGGCCAATAGGCCCTCTGCAGTTACTTCTATTCTTCCCTTTAGCTTATACCCATTGTTTCGTGTTCTGTGTTGTGTTGAAAGTTTGTTTTCACCTCATCCAAAACTGTTGTAACATATCACCTCACCCAAATGCAGGTATCAAAAAGTCAAAGCTGTTTAAACTCTGTTCAGTTATAGTTGTGTGTGTGTAAACTAAAGTCTTTGAAAATGTAATAAGTTTTACGAAACGCGCTCAAGTGTCGTGTCAGACTAGAAATAAAAATGAACTTTGGAGCATTGATTTTTCAGTTACCATCAACAGTGAAAAAGAATATAAGAAACATTGAGAAAATTCGTGTTAGAATTATTAGTCTTACTTTTTCTGTTTTCACCTCATCCAAAACTATTGTAACATATCACCTCACCCAAATGCAGGTATAAAAAAGTCAAAGCTGTTCAGTTATAGTTGTGTGTTTGTAAACTAAAGTCATTGAAAATGTAATAAGTTTTACGATACGCGCTCAAGTGTCGTGTCAGACTAGAAATAAAAATGAACTATGGATAATTGATTTTTCAGTTACCATCAACAGTGAAAAAGAATATAAGAAACATTGAGAAAATTCGTGTTAGAATTATTAGTCTTACTTTTTCTGTTTTCACCTCATCCAAACTATTGTAACATATCACCTCACCCAAATGCAGGTATAAAAAAGTCAAAGCTGTTCAGTTATAGTTGTGTGTTTGTAAACTAAAGTCTTTGAAAATGTAATAAGTTTTACGAAACGCACTCCAGTGTCGTGTCAGACTAGAAATAAAATGAACTTGAGAGAATTGATTTTTCAGTTACCATCAACAGTGAAAAAG